>PNEQ01091997.1:0-10971 GCA_003012365.1 Medauroidea extradentata
AATACAAGAATACTTGAACTAAAATATATTATAATTAGAGTAAATGTATCAAACTAAGAGGAATATATTTATTTACAACAATATCTTACCTTCAAACACAACAAAAAAAAATTGTTTCCTTGTTATTCCAAACACAGCTGTAACAAACAATATGGCGAACATTAATTCACTAATAATTTCTCAGAAATGCCTACAGAGTACAGTTTACTTTATAATGTTGAATAGGTATTAAATAAATGTGTTGAAAAGAAAATAAACACACTGATGCCATTTTGTAGGTAAACAATGAGAGAAAACTGGTATGTATCATATATGATACTGTAGGCAATAAGAGGTTAAAGCACAAAGTGCATTCTAGAAACATAAATCAACAACGACCTCTGTTTTTCAGCTGAAGAGAGCTATCGTAGAACCATTTGGTAAGGGATACTATGCCTATGGCATTTTTCTGTGACTTGTCAAAAGCTTTCGACCTTGTAGACCATAGCATTCTAATAAACAAGCTTAGTAATCCGGCAATAAATGGCAAAAGTCTTAGAAATATTCAAATCTTATCTGTTAAGTGGAAGACAAACTGTTGAAATAGATGAGAAAACCAAAGTAATGTCAGGATGGGAAACAATAAGAACAGGAGCTCCTCAAGGAAGCATACTGGGACCATTATTGTTCCTCCCATACATAAATGACCTACCTGAAAATGTAAATCATGGAACTTTAACAATATTTGCAGATGACACGTGTATATTGATAAAGGAAAGCAGCCTTGAGAGACTTAAAAGTACCTCAAACAGCATTACAAAGAAAAATGGTTCCAACTAAACAGACTGATACTAAATGTTGGAAAATCACAATTCATTCAATTCACCAAACAGCACAAACTAAATGACCAAATTTTAAGTACACGTTATGACACAAAGAAACATCAATAGTAAAATTCCTGGAATTACATCTAGATAGTGGACTAACATGGGCAGAACATACTTCTAAACTATAAAATATGCTTTCATCCATCTGCAATCTTCAGACAGCTTTAAAATCACTTCTTTACTTTAAAACTCTAAAACTGGTATGCCATGATCTGTGATGGTGTGTGGTATTATATTTTGGGGAAAATTTTCAAATAGTCATAGAATCTTTAGAATGCAGGAAAAAAAACACTGTGTATTATAACAAACATAAGATATAGATCCTCTCGTAAACCCCTTTTTTAAGGTCCTCAAGATTAGAACAATGTATACAGAACATGCAGTTACAGTACTGAAATTTACAAAATGAAATCTAGACCATTACACAAAAAAACCAAGATAAACATCACTATTACACAAGAAATGCATATAAACTTAATATATTACAACATGAAACTACTTTCTTTGGAAAAAGCCTATATTACTCCTGCATAAAGATGTATAATTCGTTACCAAGAAAGGAATCTGCTGAAACAGATGACAGTAAGTTTAATACTCTCATTGATGAAATATTTGAAAATCATTATTTGTATAACATATATGAAATTGAGAACTATTTAAACCACCTTAAATTAGATGGAATCCCAGAAACTAGAACTTAAATCAGTCATAAAATAATACATATTCATAACTTCTCTTGCACTGTCAAGTGTAACGTAACCCTGCATCCAATTACTACAAATGTAATTTTAGTGCTAGCTATAGTATGGTTTTGTACATACTAATGTTATTGTAAAACAGCATTGTAAATGAATGTGTATGTATGTGTGAGAAGGTATGTATGTACATACGTACGTACTTGCTACTGACTACTTAAAGGGTATGTACTAGAGTGAAGCAACATCTCCTTACTCTCATGTTTATTGCTATTCTTCATACTTTTAATGTAACATACTTACATAATAGTGTAATTGGAAATTTTGTTATCTTCTGGCTAGCTCTACAACTAACACAGTGTATATCATTTGCTACAATTGATAGCAACGAAGAACAATTTGTTACTTTACTCATATAGCCTGTACGCATAAATAGTGTACTATTATTTCTAAATATTTTGTAGGCCTACCTTGTAACGTAATGTACATACATGCAAACATTAAGTTTATCCCGTGAAATTATCTGACGAACCCTATACTTGGTGAGCAATTTGTTCAATGTAACCAAGTCCTTTGGGTAAAATAAAAGATAAAAATAAAAAAAATTTTTAAAAAATGTAATTGGCGCAAGCAGTTAGAACAGCAAGTAATTAAGATGATCTGAAAATTGTACAAAACAAGAGACTTAATTCACTGTGAACCCCTCATCTGTTCTAGTGAAGCAATGTTTATTTTAACTGTTAGTTGGGCAAGTGCAACGTGTTTTGTTTGTTTGACTCATAATATCCTCTAGGTATGTGTTTTATTACTAATGGATCTGCTTTCACAAAATATGTCTGTACCTAATATAGAATATATTGTTATTGTTAGAAAATCACCAAAGGGTCTAACAGCCACTACGGTCTGCTATGTACTAACCAAAAACTGTGCTGTACGTAACATTCACCTAGCTGCACTTCAGAAAGTAATTATAGCATATATTAATTATTTTCTCTGCCCCAAACTAAATAAATCAGCAGAACTACTACATAGTTTAATGTTGTACTGCAACTTCCTATGTAGCACTGAATGTTACTTTTGTTTGCTCCTACTAAGTAAGGATTACTGCATGAGAGCTGCTACTGGACGCATAATCCAACCCCAAACATTTTTTTCCTGTATCATTTGACTAATACGAAAGTTATTATTTTGGAAATGAGTTACTGTTTGTTGTTAATTCTTTGCCACTTCATCTAATGAGACCAAACACTGAACACACTAACTCACCTTCATGCTGATGAAGTTAGTACTAGTAAATATGATTTAACCAGTTTCTATACCTTTGCAAACATAAGTTAACTACAAAATGACTTCACTATAATGTACCCTACAGAAACATAAGATGTCTACGTAATAAATTAACAGATCTCATACTGTTGATACATAAGAATGACTCACAAGCCTAATATTATTGTGGTCTCTGAAACTTGGCTCCATTACAGTAATATAACTAATTACAGGCTCCAAGATTATGAAGGCAACATTGCTTGCCGTGAGTGTGCAGAAGGTGGTGGACTTGCTATATGTGTTAGTAATAATGAAACACAGACTACTATATATATATATATATATATATATATATATATATATATATATATATATATATATATATATATATATATATATATATATATATATATATATAGACACACACACTTGACACTAAATTGTACTCTGTTTGGCTAGAAATCAACTTCGGTCTTCAGAGAAAAAAGAGTAAAATTAGGTGGATATTATAGACCTTCCCAATTAAATATTAAATCTTTTTAAATTCCACTTGAATCTGACCTTGACAAATATAGTGGTGAGGTTATCATCATTAGCAACATGAATATTATGAATTATAATGTTACATGTCCAAAACAGAAACTATGAATTTACATTTTCCACACGTGGCCAACCTCTTTGCAATACCATATTTAATACCAGACACACTGAGAACACTAGCAGTCTAATGGATCATGTGCTGACCAACATAACCCCCAGTGATCCTACCACAGTTTCAACGATAAACCTTGATTGTTTGATAAGTGATCACAACTTGCTCATGGAAACTATTTCAAACTTCTGTAACATAACCCCTTAAACTAGAATTTGCCCTGTCCTCAATGGTAAAGTCTTCACTCATCACCTCGAAAACACACTTAAACCAAGTACAGTAAATGAGTCAAACCCAAAATTAACATTAGCGTTAATCATTGAAAGTCTAAAAAAAATGCAGCTGACTTATCTAAGAGTACAATAGCTAAAAATGCTAAAGAAAAGTTCTCAAGTCCGTGGAACACTCACCAATTTAAAAAATTAGTACAAGATAGAGAAAAACAAACAATTTACGAAAAACCGGAACAGAACTGATCAAGGATTTGACGAAACTCAACAACAGGATAAATGCATTCAAAAGAAAAGTCTTAGGAAATATTACACAGAGGTTTTTACTAAACACTGTGATGACTCCTAAAAAACTTGGATGCTTGTAAATAATGTACAAAGAAGAAAACCTAAACAAAGCACAAATATTGACTACTTACTCAGCAAAGAAAATGCTTCTCTTACTACCAATAAACAAAGCTAATTCCTTGAGTTTTTCACTAACATAGCTGTCAATTTAAATTCTAAAATTCTGACCCAGCCAGGTGACATTAACAAATATAATACACTTTCAATGGTCAAAAACACACTTTTTCTTGGCCACTGATGAGACTGAGGTCAAGTGTCTGATCCAGAAGTCAGTCCTGGATATGATGGCATTAGTGGTCATGTAATCAAAACCTACGCTACATTCATTACACCATTTCTAACCACTACAACTAATGCAATGCTCTCAAGTGGCAGTTACCTGGAGGTTTTAAAATCAGCCAAAATAATCCCAACAAGCAGGGTTAAAAAACAGAGCTTACTATCGTCCCAACTCAGTCTTGCCAATCATAAATAAAATTTTTGAAAAAATTATTCATGACCGGCTACTTATATTTTCAAAATAATAACTTCATTTTCAACAATGAATACGGAATCAGACCATCTTTTAATACAGGACACGCTGCACTCAGCTTAGTTAACAATATTCAAAATTCCACGGTTGAAAGTTGTTACTCAGTTGTGTTATCACTTGACTTATGCAAGGCTTTCGATACGGTTGATCATGGCATGCTACTTACAAAACTTGAATACAGTGGAGTCAAGAGGACTAAATCACTTCAACTGATTAGAAGCTATGTAACCAACAGGAAGCAATATGTCTATGGTGCCCAAAGTTGCTGCAGGAGTGTGATTAAAGGTGTACCACAAGGTAGAGTTCTCGGTCCCCACCTGTTTCTGGTATATGTCAACGATACGTTCAACCAAAGGTTGCATGGGGAACTACAGCTATATGCCGATGATGCCATTCTTTTTTTTAGAACCACTGTGGAAATACTGACGTGACCATTACACTCATGCCGCAGGACTTATAAGTTGTCTGTGAATACACTGGAATACAGGCTGGAAGTACGAGATAGACGAGAGGGATTTAGCTGCATCTCTCCGTGTTAGTACAGCATCTCTAAACAGCACAACTCTCAAAATGCTACGGTAGTAATGTAGTCACGAGTGCTTGATAGTTACAGCAAAAATTTCAGAGATGGCGCCTAATCTACCTGTAAACATGTGTCCAGTCTGTGGCAAAAAAGTCAGTAATTTTCAAAAAGGACTCGCTTGTGAGGAGAAATGTGAGCGTTGGTTTCACGCTATGTGTGTGAACGTTAATAAAGATAAATATGTGGAGTTGTCTCGGCAATCTGAAGCAAAATGGTCATGTAAGAGGGATGATTGTGAACTGCAACTGAACATGGAGGAAATCGTAACGAAACTTCAAAAACTTACGCAAGCTGCAGTATCGAAAATGCAAGAGGATAATGAAACTGTCAAAAGAGCTGCAGCCTTCATGAATGATTGCTACGAATCCATGAGGAAGGAAATACACGAACTCAAGCAACAGCTCAAGTCACATAACCATGAAAAATCTGAACATTACAGCAGGGAACTGAATGATATTCAACAATACCAACGAAGAAATAATATCATAAGTGGTATTCCGCATACACAAAATTAAGACAAACAATTCAGTGACGAAGGTAGCCAGTACCCAGGGGGTTGTGTTTGACAAATAAGATAGATATAGCGCATTGTTTGCTATCTAATACAGGAAGCAAGCCTGCACCCATTTCCCTACAACGAATCAACCGCTGAAAGAAAAACTAACCAATGAAGGCACAATTCACCAAATAACAACTGTCAACATTAGAAATGGGACTGAGTGATCTGGACTCCCTCATCTACCTCAACGACCATCTAACTCATCGCAATGAACCTCTGGAAAAACAAGCTAGGGACCTTAAGAAAAGCAGTAAAGTTGTCGGGACGTGGACGAGGGATTGTAAGATCTATATCAGAGTGAAACAAGATGGACCAGCAATAAGGACCCTGAACATGAAAAAACTACAAAATTGGGGAAGCGAGCTCAGTGTAAGCTGGTCCCTGGACGAAGAAAGATAACGTGGGTGTATAAAATGCAAAGAAACTTATTTATACCACCTCATGAACAATTTAAAACAGGAAATAGGCTGTTTTTCCCTTAGATGATCTCGAATACATAATCAGCTATGTGCAGGCAGTAGATGTAGTAATTATTACTGAAACGTGGTTACAAAAAATTCTCTGTGATTACTTCACTGTAACTAATTATGAGGCACACCATTTGACGCGTAATTGTAGGGGAGGGGGTGTATCTGTATATGTCTACAAGTCCTGGGAATCAATGACTCTAAATACTATAGAAAATGTAGATCGTAGCATAACAAGGGTAGAAGTATCCAATAGTTGACATAAATTTGAAATCATTGTGTTTTTACAACCCATAAGAGTAATTCTTGTTAACTTCCTATTCGACTTGGAGGAATTATAAATAATGAATAAACCTAAAGTAACACTACACTAGTTGGAGATCCAACATTAACACTTTCAATCAAACGAAAATAGGGATTTATTTAACTCCATATTGCAAAGCTTTAACTACCACCTTTGTAAGAAGTCCCTCCCAACTAAAATAAAAAATAACTCTTCAACACTGATTGCCCACATGGGCCTCTGTACGGAAGATCCTCTTCTGCATTACAAGATTTATAATATCATTGACGACTTCAGCGACCATAATATACTAGTATTCACAATGCTGAACAGTAGGGCTATGCAACCTAACAGGAAACTAGTACCGAACGAAATATTTTCAGAGCGATAGACTTCGAGAAACTTAACTCTTTAACTGCGACATTCTACTATAGTCGAATATACAAAATTTTGCTTAGCTGCGACATTAGACTTTAGTCGAACACCGTTCCGTGGTTTTCTCGCTTAAATTTAACCAAAAATAAATTATTTACAAAAAAACTGATTTTTTTATAATTTTTGTACACTTTCTTGGCATAATTAAAGTTTTTTATCCCGCAGCAAAAGCGTTAACACGTACATAAGCACTAATAAAGTTATCTTCCCTACTTCAGACATTAATGAGTACTATAATACTTTCGTGCAGTAGGCCTACCTAAAATCAGCAGTGGCCTCCTGTTCCAATGTCAAAAATAATCATAAAGCTTATAAGGACACTGGGCAAACAATCAATTCCTGAACTTGGTGAAAAGGAAAAACTTGCTATAGGCCTACTCCAAGATAAAATGCAGAAACCCTTCTGCTAGAGCAATTGAAGACTATAAAAAATGTGCTAACCAGCTGACTAAATATAAAAGAGCATTACAAATACAGTACTATCCTAAAACGTTCGGTGAAATAAATAACCTAAAGCAGACGTGGTCTAAAATCAATGAGATTTTAAGAAATAAAAAAGCAAGTAAGCACAATATCAATAAGCTCGTAGAAAGGGACACTACAGTAACAGACAAAAAAATTCATTTGTGACTTATGAACACCTACTTTGTCAATATAGCAAATAATCTGGCTCTAAATTTTGTACGTACCAATAGTCCTGATCACAAACACCTTCAAGGTTCTGCTAAGAGTATCTACTTTAAACCTACCTCCTCAACTTAACTGTTGAAAATTATCACTGCACTGCAAAACTTTGGTAATAAAACTGATGATATATATTGTAATGTCCTTGTAAAGAAGCATCAACGTACCATTAGTCCTATAATTACAGAACTTATTAACCTTTATATAAGCCAAGGCACAGTGCCTAATGCTTGCAAAGTGGCTAAAGTAGTGCCTATATTCAGGGGTGGGGATAAACTCCTGCCAGGAAATTACAGAGCCATAAGCATTTTACCAGTCTTCAGTAAAATCACGGAAAAATAATTTTAAAAAAAACTTACATTTTCTTGATCAGGAGTCCTTTTTAAACAATTTCCAATATGGGTTCAGGAACAATACCAGCACTATGGCTGCAATAATTGACACCATTATGCCTATACAGTCAGCCCTCGACAACAATAAATTAGCTGGGGAATTGTTCATTGACTTAACCAAGGCCTTCAATACCGTAAACCATGTAATTCTACTAAAAAAACTACAAAAAGCTGTTATAAGAGGTACACCTTTGAAGTGGTTAAGCACATATATAAGTAACAGGAAATAGTATGTTAATATTAATGAACAAACAGTGATTCACAGCCAATATGCCATGGGGTTCCTCGAGGCTCTATTGTCAGACCAGTCTTATTTTTTATCTACATAAATAACATTAAACTCTTACACTTAAGGGGTCACATTATCCTTTTTGCTGATGACATCTTATTGAGGTATGAGAGTATGTGACTGAGAATGAAATCCCAATAAACATGCAACATAACAAACATCTTAACTACATGGTTCAATAACGATAAGCCGACAACACTGAATATTTAACAACACTAAATACACAGTGTTTCATAAAAAGTCCTTTGTGCTTACATCTGACCTTAAACTTCGTATAAACTACACAGCGGTTGAAAAAGTTGATAATTTCCAATACCTGGGGCTGGTGGTTGATAAGCACCTGCAGTGGGAAAACCATATAAATCACCAACAACCAAATCTTACCGGCCATTGCAGTCCTGCTTAGGCTTCAGTATAAGGGCCTAAAACACTGTCATCTAAAAAACACATACTATGCATTATATCACTCCCATTTAGCGTACCTAATTGCAGTTTGGGACATGTGCCCAAAATACCAATTCCAGTCCCTTGAAACCTTGCAAAGGAGAGCTATTAAAATCATATTTAATTTACCCTTTCGAATTCATACAGTAGATATTTTTAAATATACAAAAATTCCCTGAAATTAAGTGTTGAGTTATCGCTAGAGCTTTATATGTACAAAATAGAAAACTCACTAGGCCTACTTTTACCAAATGCTGCTCTGAAATAACCCAATTACAGTCACTCATATAATATTAAATCAAAATATAAGTAAGTTATGCACAGGTTCAGTTCAACTCTGTCTCTCATGGCACAAATTGTCTATAGTTGCAATCAAGCTGTACAATAAGTTACCGTAGAGTTGACTTCATACAAAAGTGTGACTAGTGTGGAAATTTTTGAAACTGTTACTCGACGACTACTTCAAGTAGATTAACTCTATGAGGGTGAAACTTAACAAATAAAATCTAAAAAAAAAAATGTAAACCCTCATACCACAAAATTAACCTAAACTTTATATTCTTTGGGTAGTGCAATGCACAATTGTAAGTCCCTGTGGACGCAGGATCCTCTTTCATTTTTGTCTCTGTTGATTCATTATGTACATTTTGTTTTTATTGTCATAGCCTATATTGTTTGTAATTTTTATGCACACACATTGCAAATTGTATAAGAATATAAAATTTCACTGTGTATGCCGGATAAGTTTCATTTTTGTCAGCATCGATCCATTTTTGTATTTCTTAACATTATGTACTTGGGTAGCACAATGCAAAACTGTGTACAGTAAGAATAAAAGACCCTGTGTATGCACGTTACCTGCCACTTTTGTGAGCGTTTCTTTTGTACACTGTGTTGTTTATTCTCTTCTGTTGTTACTAAACACTGTGCAATTTGGGTAGTACAATACAAAATTGTGTAATACAAGACCCTGTGTATACAGGATATTTTCTTTCGCTTCGACAGTTTTGACGTGTAAGAATACAAGTCCCGGTTGTAAGCAGGATACTTACTTTCTTTAACTTTTGACTGTTTTGATATATTGTTATGAACTTGTTACATATATTGTTTTTACTTGATTTGTGTGTCAACATTAGGTTAAGGCATTCTAGTTATCACATGACTTCTTATCTAGTAAATTTAAGTCAGTAATATTTTAGTACTGGTTACTGAATATTGTTAAACGTGAACATATGTTTACATTTGTTATGTATAAGGATACAAGACAGTGGACTCAAGTTATAATATTAATGTATATCCATAATTTCTATTTTGTAACTGTAAATGTATGCTGCGCCATGCAATGTATGTATATACTGCTTCCATTATGAGCCAAGGCTCAGGAAGCTTTCCAATTAATAAATTAATTTTAAAAAAACTTCACAGCACACAGAAGTGTGTGGCAAACAATACGCGTTGAAAAATGTTCACTCTACTCCTCCCTACCCACTGACAAATCTTTCTTGCCACTCTGAAAGACTCTCAGGCCCACCGCTTCAAGCCAAAAAAGGTATGCAAATGATGGCGGCCTTGCAGGAAGTCAGGTTGTGTTGCTCCTGAAATTTTTTATTATTTATAGTCATTCCAAGGTTTGACTAGCGATATGAGTGATATGTAGAAGTAATTAGTCTGTAATTAAGTGCTTTTACTGATATTTAATTGTAAATAAGACAGCTTATCGTACCGATGGCTACGGATTAAGCTCACACGTGGGGGCGAGGGAACTGTAGGGGAGGTACGGTGGGGTATTAGTAGTAAGGTTAGGAAGAGTAGTACGAGGTAGGAGTTAATTATAACATATTAGCATTCTAGGGTTAATGTATCATGGTAGGTCCGAGGGTTAAGTGTCCAAAGTGCAATAAGGCATGGAAGAGGAGTGAGGGGGGTGTACAGTGTGATGGGTGTGATGGGTGGTTCCATGCAGGGTGCGTGGGTGTCACTGATAAACAGCTGACTTCAAGGGCACAGAAAGAAATGTGGTTGTGCGAGAAATGTAGTAGGGAGAGAGGTGGATCTGCGGGGGAGGGCACTGAGAGAGTAGGAGATTGGATTCAGGAAATGATATGGGGTAAGTTTGTGGAGGGTTTACCAGTAGTGCAGTTAATCGAACCAGTCAGACAGGAGCAGAAGTTGCTGACTGAGGAGCAGAGGTCGGGATTAAAAAATGATGTGGATAGCGAAGTGCGATGTAAAGATGAAATGTTGGA
>PNEQ01092004.1:0-17463 GCA_003012365.1 Medauroidea extradentata
ATTTTGTGTTTTGAAACATTTTTTTAAAATACTCAACATCGCGGAATATGAAATTTAAACTTATATATAAAACAAACCATCTTTATTCTCGTATGGTAAAAAAAATAAATTGTGTATCATTAATACTTTAGTTAATAAACGATTGCGAATTGTTATGTGTTTTTGAAGTTTTGAGGTAGGGTCCACAGAACCCTTAAGCAGTAACGGAACGCGACCCTAGTCTGCTGTCGCATCGCACAAGAAATGAAGATGTGCAAGTGTGGAAATGTCAGGACGGGAAGCCAGCGGGATCAAGCTGGATAAACGTTATCTCTGTTCCGGGACAGTAGAGATCTCTGGCGCCTTACAGTATTTCGGTCGATCGTCAACTGTCAACGGCTACAGACCACATGCCACGACGGGATATATTTTTTTTTTTTTTGCAAAATTCAACATTACATTTCATGGTTTCTTCTACGGAATGTTTCATACATGGCGGGAATTTAACCAAATAAAAATGAGCTAATAAGGGGTTCGCGATAAAGAGCACTTTTGGAGACCATCATCTCTAGAATAACAGTTAAAAAATTATTTTTATCATGACTTCAGGTGTTAAGATTGGAATTCGTTACAATCCATTAACCTTGCTTGCTACAGGAATTACTTTTGAAACTACCATTCCGAAATAGTTTGAAAATGTTGTTCTTTTCGTACATGCAAAATTATAATACGTTTATAAGTTTCTTAGGAAAACGAGTTCTGCTAGCACGCTGCAACACAGCTTACCAGACAGGCGGTGGATATAAAATAGACAGTTCAGTGACTTTCAATTTGTGTTTTTCTGCATGCGAATTTCAACTCCAACGTTTGAAACATTCATTCACATATTATCCTGTACCCAGACACTCTTCTACAAAACTTGAACGCGAGGCTTTCAAAGGAAACAAAACATGTAATAAGTAGTAAAGGAAATATAATGGAACTCAAGATTGATGAAAGGACAGCAGACGTCATTGAGTGAAACGTTCGAATTAATCACCTCCGAGTTGTCAGCGGAAATTAGTTTGCTGAAAACCAAAAGGACCAAATTTTCATCTTACTAACGTACACGACTGGGTAAAGTGATTGGCGGAATTCGGCTGTGAAAAATTACAAACACTGTGCTCGTATTTTCCGAAAGTTACAATCTGCTTGTGTGAAATAAGTTTTTCCACAATGTCAGTACTGAAATCAAACTATGCGTAACAAATACGGAAGAAAGACCAAATATTCTGATAGTTCATGACCTTTGTAATAGAAACAAACATTGAAGATGTTATCGACAAATTTAAGATGATACATTTACCATAAGAATTGCGCTGAAAATGTAATATTTATGTAATAATTCAATTTTAAGAAATATCATTACAGTGTAATAATTTTGATGTAAAAATAAGGTTGAAAATTTAACTGTGATTCCTATAACATAACTTCTAATGAGGGGCGTCTTAATTTTAAGAGATGTATTCTTTATGCCAAAATATACAAGAAAAATAATGATTAAGATTTGGTTCCTAAGACGACAATGACTTTAACTAGACTCTCTCTCTGTGTGTGTGTGTGTGTGTGTGTGTGTGTGTGTGTGTCGACATCGATTATATTTGTGTTACGTGTCAAATTTGTGAATATTTTAGTGAGTAAGCAGAATTTCTTAAAAAACAAATAAGAATACGGTTTGTAGATAGCTGTTCCTATAGCATAAATTTTATCATAATACATAATATCACACACACAGAAGGTATTTGATAATATCATTACTTTATCAATTAGTTTGATAAAGTATAAATTCGTTCTTAAAAAATGTCTTAAATAATCTACATCCCGTTGAAGGAAATTTAGTTTTGCCTTATGTAACGAAAGTCATGGGAATTATAAGGTTAGGTTCCGCGGAAGTGTTTCAAACCTTCCTTAAAACTTAAGATAATTTTGAACGGCTGTAACAAACAACGTTGAATGAAATGGGACTGCAATGTAATAAAGCAAACATGATGTACGACAAACAGGTTCATAACATCTAGGAATAGGTTTGCTACCAGCATATGAGAGGAAAACGGCTGGAAACGTGCATCTAATAATTCCGATGACACATTACACATTAAAAAGGTATCCATCCAGTTAAAAGTGTGATAGCCGGCTGGTAGATGACAAAGGCATCTAGTAATTCCGGTGATCCAGGATATACGTCTCGGATTATCGCTTGAGAGTAAAGGCCCCGCCACAATTGATTTAGCACAGCAAAAAGCACACGCAGAGAAACAGCGGATGTTGTTACAACGAAAACAAGCTACACTGGGAAATAATACACGTATGTGTTGGTATCACTGATTCTTAATGTTTTTATTGTTACCGCCTTTCGTAAATAACTATTTATTTTATAATATAAAATCGAGAGAACTCATTTTCTTAAAATTTCAGAATCTGTTATAAACATTGAAAACAATTCCATCTCGAACAAATCTATTTACTAACTTCGACGCAAATTTTACAAAGGTTAGTCAATTAGTTTTCATTTTCACTAGGGTTTGTTTTCTTTTAAACCCGGTGGTATCCATGTTCTGATTGGCTACGCATAGCGCACATGATTATAGGATATAGCCCAACTTACTGTGCGAAGATCCTGTGCTATTTTGCTGCGCGCATGCTATTTGTAATTGCAGCGCGTCCCGCCAAAAATCTTAGATTGAACATTCTGTGCGTGTGCTATATTCTGTGCTAAATCTATTATAGCTCAGCCTTAAGAGGGCGTGGTCCATAAATCAACGCTAAAATCATTAATCAACAACTGTGGGTTTCTTGAAGCCAATTTGCGAAAGTTAAACAATAGCAATCCTAGACAATAGTTTTATAGCCAACGTTTTAAACAAAATTGTTTCCAGTGTTAAGAACTTCTGAGGCACAATCTCTGACGCCGGAACCTCGTGCATTTAACTGCGGCGCAAGAGATCACGCGTAACTACTTAGTAATTATGGATAAATATTTACTCATACATTTTTCAAATACCATTATCTAGGATTGCCATTGTGTAATTTATCCATATTGTCTTCGAAAAAAGCGTAGAAATCAATTCATCTTTTCTGCGTTTATTTATCTATCACGCACTCTAAGGCAGTACATTTGCATGTGAAGGGCGAGCGAGCAGGTTAGACTCGCATGAAACACAACTGCTGGAATAAAAGGGGAATTCGTGTAACGAGACATTTATACGTGTAACGATCTTTGACTGGTATTCCTACGCTACGGTGGGCAGTTTTTGAGTAAAAGCGTATCGGAAGCAGCTCTACACACCAGTCACACATTCACCAGCCATGTTCAGCGAGACAGACCGTCTGGGATCCAAGCAGGAACCGTCAGCTAAACAGTGGTTCAGGGAGCTGGCTTGCGAAGGCGGACATCTGCCCGGCTATTTTCGTGCTGCGAGTTCCTAGACTGTGAGACACGCCACGTTTGTTGCCCGTGGGGCAGGGTCTTCCCGCGCCAACACGTGCATGCGCGCGCGCGCTCGCTGGCAGGCCGCCATCTTGGATTGGATTGTTGCGTCGACTCGGACCTGTTAAGCTGGGTTCACAATTAAAATCTTGTGTAGCAAAGAGTTTACTTAAGAATCGAAACAGTGCTGCTACACGGAACTTAACAGATCGTGTGTTGGCCGTGGATTAAGAAATGGAGGACATTTATATTCTTACGTAAGAATTATGGAAATGAACCAATCACAACATTCGGGAAGTTAAATGAACATAACATTTTTTAAAATAAATTATATTCTTTTCATGAACAAGAAAACTGGCAAATTTACATTTCTAAAAATATTTAACTGCTGTTACTGGCGATATTCTAAACAAGTGCGACGAATAAGACCATGAAATATTTTGCGGAATCTATAGTCATCTCGCCCGATTAAAGATGTCAGTTTGGTCGAGATATCTCACAGACTGGAATCAAGAATTAGCGTATTTTTTGTGCATCAAAATTACATAAGTGTCTTTTCCGTGTGCGCGATCGGTTTCTAGTTTAGATGAGTTTTTGCCACACATTACAATTTAAGATTAGGTATGTATTATTACACTAAATTGAAACTAGGCTTATCACATGGTTAGGGAGAATCATAATCATAAAAGTTACATTATCTTAAATGTTTCATAACATCGCTTTAATATTTCGTATTCCTTATTAAAAAGAGTAGCCAAAATTTGAACCAAGAAAATAATTATTATTATTCTCAAAGGATATCAATTTTAAAGAAATAAAATTATTGGACGTGAATTTATTGCGGCAGTACTGGAAGAACCTAATACATCAATTATAAAATTTATATCTCACAAGAAAAATATTTAAAAACTTTACTATAGCAATATTTTGCCATTCAAAAGATAAACGGTCGTGATAGGCGACCGTATTAAATTTATTCCACAACGTTTTTTGAAATTCTAACGTAAGTATCTCACTTGTATCTTAAATGATTTGTAAGGGCGAAGACAAGGGGGGGGGGCTTCCGGGTCCAAAATTCCCCTCCCCCCCAAAAGATGAAGGACAAGAAAAATTAATATTACTGCCACTGGTATATACAATTTTTTGATACTAAAACTGCTTAAATAGCACCTTAAAACCCTCATCTTTCCGGGGGAGGACCCCCGGACACCGCTTTTGAGTGTGGGGATTGGTGTTCCTTTATCAAATTTCCCACTTGAAAAAAAAAAAAATAACTACGCCACTGATGATTTGACTATTTTCCTTCGACTAGTTATTCTACTGGGCGTAACACAGTTCAATCGGGAGGAAGGACTCTTATCAACTAGAACAGAACTAAATTAAATAATTTCCTGCTTTGCCACAAATCTAATCTAAACAATTTTCAGCAGCGTAGAGCAACTATTTGATCTAAATCCTCAAATCCTATAATTGCATATTTACATCTACTAACTATTGTTTCTTTACTACAAAAAACGGTTCATTAACAAAAAGTTTACATTTCTCTTGAAAAAAAAAAGCATTGGCAATTAAGTTTCCAAGTAAGGTTTTTGTAACAGTACAAAATATTTTGTAAAACTGACAGACCGTCGAAGGTTTTGTTTCACATCAATCACACTGCTCATTAAAATATATCTCACTAGGCCCCATATATTATTTGGAAAATTTAGGCAACTGTAATGGCCCGCGACTTTCTTGTATAGTGCGTTTTAGACTAATAAATGTTAAGACATTATTTTACAGGTTTTTTCTTGGAAAAGTGCGGATTTTTTCCCTACCGTTGTACCCGTCTTTGGTTCGTCAGTCCGTCCTACGTTAAATCTGAGTTGAAATTTTACTATAAACTCGCAAGACCCGATAGACTGTCTATACCCTAGGCAATAATAACCCGAAACCGTGCATATGTGATACGCGATAAAGGGAGTACTTTTGAAGACTATCTTGTCTAGAATAACAACTTAAATACATGTTATTTACTGTCATCATAGATGCTAACTTTTGAATTATACGCCTCGATTGTTACTTAAGGAGTAGCGTTCGTCAATTTTGCGGTATTTTTGTTTTCGAGCTATAACATTTAAGTTGCATTATCAAAATTGTTTTCTCTTTGACAAGACCTCATTAATCAAAAATTTTTAAAACAGAACGAAAGCCTGCAATCTTCTTTTAAAACAGAAGTTATTGCAAAAAATTGATAAATATAATTTGCACATAGCTCTCCACATTAAGTTGGTTCGTTTATAGGCTTATTAAAACGTGCCACGAAACTATGAACGATCTGAAAGGAGTAAGAGTGAAAGATTTTGGTCAGCGCTTAACATCGAGGTCTTTAGTACTGGTGAGGGGTGAAATGAGGTGAGTGTAGAGCGGCGCAGGAATAAAAGGGCGGGGGAAACATGAGATCCCCGAGAAAACCCGCCAACCAACGGCATCGTCCGGCACGATTCCCACAAGCAAAAATCCGGGGACCGACCCCGGCGGAAATCGAATCCGGATCGCCTTGGTGGGAGGCGAGAAGTCTGACCTCTCGACGATCTGAAAGGAAAAAAAGTAACTAGTCTCAAAACTGCTCACTATATCCCGAATCACATATACCAACTTCGTAACATTAAAATTTGGACGACGACGAGATAAAAAAAAGTTGGAAGCAAAATGCGACACGTGCTAGAGGAGATATGCCTGGCAGAAAATAGCAGCAGTTGTAAGCCGCTGAAGCTTCTGTTGCGCTTCCTGCAACATCATCTACTGTATCGGCCAGATCAGGCAGCTCAAAAGCCTCCATTCTCTACGGTTGATTGCGCTCAATTGCTCGTGTAATAAACTGACGCGCACTGCACAGATGCGGTTCACTGTGACGGAGGGGAAGGAAGTACATCACTTGATTCTGCTTTGTAAACAAACAGGGGTGCACACATTCGAAATGAAGCACCTGAAACACGCTGAGTTTTCGGAAATTCACCGGTGGCTCCATCAGTGGTTGAAACACAGCTGTACACCGGTTAAGGCCATTACCAAACAGGTTGACAGTTTTTTTAAATTCCCGTAACGAATGAAATGGGATGAATCTACTAATGTAATTCAGCATTGTACCATGACATAAATCCAAACTTAACACTTTGGTATCATATGCAATAGTAAATATAGCTTATAATAGAAATTTACAAATTAAATAATTACGTTTTGCAGTAAGTATATGTAAAAAAAATCCTTGGGGGGGGGGGAGAGAGGTAAGTTTGCTTTCTTTGACCTCACGCTCCATAGTTATTTGAAACTGTTTTTGCGAGATTGTGTGAAAAAAATTCACTGGCGGAAGTTCCGGTGCATACCCACCAGACTCACCGGATTTTAAAGTCGGTTGAACCGGTGGATACATCCATTCAAGTGGTTGAGAGCAAAACAAATCATTTATGAACGTCCGGTGTACACTGGTGTATTTCCGGCGGATGTGTGTGTTTATAGCTTTCTTCATTTACGGCAGAAATTCTGTGTCAACTTTCAACGCACTCATTCTTAGACAATGAAAAATTTATCTTCGCACTTCCTTCTTAGATCGTTAAAGAACATAGTAAACATGGCTTTCGAGGAACGATCTACTAACAAAGGATGAAACCAGTATTTTTTTACTCTTCTCTTGCGTTTGAGATGCCGAGTGTAAACAATAACGGCAGTTACCTCTTCGACATCCACACCCGAACTAGCAGCTCGTTTGGTCACGTGTGGAATTTCGGCACTTCTTTGTCGCGCGGCCGTGGTCGCGTAGTGCGACACTTCCCTCGTATCTCTAATAATAGCACGCAGCTGCTTAGCACATTTTTAAACGACAATCTGAAACGGCCTTTCAAGCTACGATTAGGGCCAGGAAAATTTCGCTTATCCAGTGGCCTACATGCTAGAATACATTGTCTTATGCATATTCAAGCCTCGTCTATTCGTTCATTGTCTGCTGTTACGCTGAGTAGCAGCTCGGGGACAAAATGGTCGGGACGTGAGTATGCATAGCTAGAATAGTTGATTTTAACATGTAGGTCATTGAATTCGTGAAATTTTCCTAGCTATGAGGGAAGGCTCTGAAACAGTTGGGAGAAGTAGACTGTTTGCTAGGGTTCAAAATAATGTATTCATTTCTGACACTTATCTATAATTACTGGCGAGTTCCTATTTGACTATACCAGTGTTAATTCTGGCGCGCTACGATTGAACGTCCATTATTTGTCTGTAAACGGCTAGACTGTGCCGAACAACTATCACCCAATCATACAACGCGTAGGACGCTCTATACTGATTTTGAGAATACGCTGGCAGAAAAGATTCTCACGATTTTCCACCATACCTATAAATAGTGCTACCTAATGTGCAGAGGTGCGTGAATTTCTCTGATTCATCTGGTAGCCGCCTAGATATCTCAGTCTTATACACGCACTCGCCAAAATCGATTACTTATTGATAGAGCCAGTGATTTTTAGTGAAAAGAATTCTGCAACAACTTGTTTCAATGCCTTAAGTGCACACCTGCAACTCTGGTTCGTGGATATTGGCAGAATATAATAGAGCAGAGGCGTGGCACATTTGACTGCACCGACCAGAACAATGTTACTGCGACACCACACGTCTGTGATATGCGGGTAGGACCCAGAGACGCTGAAAGTTGAAAACTTCCAATCACTGACCATGTAGCAGGGAAACAGGTGTTCAGATAAGACATTGAAACAAATTGTTGCAGAATTCTTTTCACCAAAAATCACTGGCTCTACCTATTGTCAATGGCTTCTAACCGTGAAAGTGGACGGTACTTAAGGCCTCGCTCTTTAGTTTTGCAGTGGTTTCGAAATTATTTTTTAACGCAAATGAATACAAATTTCAAAAATTCATTCTTACAGTTTTAACACTTATATATCATATTCTGTTGCTGAATTTTTCTGTTGCAATACAACTAACGGATTTTTAAATTTTAGCTTCTGAAACATCACATAATTAGTTGTCAAAATAAGCAAAAATGAATTTGCTAGCAAACGGTTATAATAAAAATAATAACAATAATAATAAAACACCTGGTAAAATTGTGAAACGTATGACTTTACAACAACGAGCTATATAGTTAACATAGAGGGGCGGAAACGCTTCCAAAGTGAAGCCCAATTGAACGGCTGTTTTGACCCCAGAAAACATGGCGAACAGCAGTGTGGCCAACATTATGTTAAAAATCCGTCATTATGTTCGCATAAAATCCGTTACTCTATAGCTCCACTATATTCCCGCTAAAAACAAGAAAAAATGCCAACAACTATTGTAATATATTATACTGTAGTAAAGTTCAGATTAGCATAATCGCTCGCGTCTCTCGAACGGAAATAAGAGTCCGCTATTTTATCTAGTCAAAATACCACGTTAAATTGGGCTTCACTTAGAGCCTCGGAGATTGCTGTTTCCGCCCCTCGTATGTTTACTATATAGCTCGTTGCTTTACACAGTTCAAATCTTTTCAAAGCATTTGTTTAAAAAATATTTGAGTTATTTGCAAATGTTTGAAATAAATGAAAGATCCTGGCCTTAATAGTCCCACTATTTATTTCATTTTTTTAAATTGGCTTGCAGTAGTAAAAAACGTGTCGGAACTACTGTCGTCCAATAACAAGTGACAGTGACGTATAGGTTCCTGGCGTTTAGTCGGATGAAAAATAAATCCGCGAAAATAATATACCTCTACTAACATAACTGGTGTTTTCTGACAGATATATTCTGCACTCGTCTGAAATGTGTTTTCGATATTTACTTCTATTACCAATCCGTATAAAATTTTAAATACGTATTAACCAGCTCATATTTGAATTAATTTTTTTGCAGTAAAAGTGAGCACTTTTGAAATCCTAGTTATTTTTTTCCATTCAGACTATTTTAATACAAAAATGCAACATATTGTACAGTACTCAAGAATAAATGGTATTTTTTAAACTGTTACTCTAGATAATACGGTCTTAAGAATGGCTCATTTTATCGCGTATCCCCTGCAGTAAACATAGGTGCTTATTTAGCTAGCATATACAAACTTATTCGCATACAACCTAAGCTCGTACTATTCTATCTTGGACGCACAAATACGTCGACAGCAAGGCGGCCGCCTACCCCACGCTTCAAATGCGCTCGCAGTGTTCGTAAACAGGTTTTTTTTCTACGAAACAATTCTACGCGTGCCAACTGGGCCAACGTACGAAAAGAAAACAAATTTCTAACAGGGTCCGAACCTCATTGTTGAGACACTACGCTCATTACAAGCACTGTTTCGAAGACATCCAACATGGATAAAAAGACAGCCATACTTCAAAACGTTCTAACCGGATGTATGTGAGAAACTCGACTGCGATGTACACTGAACAAGACTTTCCACCAATAAAATTATATGGTCAACGCTTAAGGGGGATTGATCCCTGTCAGATAGGTTTTACGAGTTTTCTCATAAATCAGGGAATATACACATCGTTTTACTTTTTTCACGCTGACAAGGCATAGATTAAAGTTTCATTCACTTTTTGGAATCCACATGGCATTATTTCTGTTAATGTTGCGACCTCTGTAGTCGCTCCCGTAAATAAAGCAGATTTTCCTTTTCAACTGTTTTCCGTTGCAAAATAATGAATATATGGTTCCAACAATTACATAAAATCGGTTAAGTTTGTATCTATGCCTTGTCGTGACAACAATTTTGATACATCGACTGGAACAGAAGGTATCAATAAGAAACAAATCCAAGGTGGTAGGGATCAATAGTAAAAACTGTTCGGCGGGAAGCTTACATCAGCGCTTATATTGTCATTTGAGCCTCTCACGCGCAGTTAGAGGCGCCCTTAGATGTCTCCCTACCTACGCCTCAAACGCGTTGCAGCGAATTACTACCATTATTTTTTTTTTGGCGAAACTATATAACGCACATAAAATTTTAATATCTGCGAAAATAACTCACACTTCAAACTATGCCACTCTAGTTTTAAAAATTCGGCACGTTTATTAGAAACATTATTTTTGGGCCCCTCAAAATGACCAAAAACCGCTTTTCCGGACTGCTATGTCTGGGAAAATAACAACGGGATTCGCAAAACACAACTATAGAAACAAGCGCTAGACTTTGGACAATGCCATCCACAAATAAAATAATGTGATCACAGCTTAAAATTCCATAGAAAAATGGATAATAGTAAAGCACTGCAGGCCATCTGAGTAGCTTGCACGGAGAGGCGATAATGCATTACATACGTAGGTTAGAGGCACACTTATGCTCATGCCTCACACACACACACACAAACACAGCCTATCTAGGGAGGCCCCTTCATGTGGGGCCTCTCAAGCCGTGTTGGAATTACTGGTTTTTCGCTAATATTGGTTGTTCATAAATATTACGTAATTATTCAAGAATTATTTCTGAGTCACAAATAGATGCCTGTCATTTCAGAACCTTCTGATTATATATACACGCAATTTAGCGACATTTTAAGACATTTGTAGAACATAGCAAACATATACGGAATTTTAATGAAAACAGTGTTACGTGTGCATGGAAAATAAAATTAACAAGAGACCACACGACTGTTGCATATCTACAGCCCATGGTAGCCGTCTGCACAGCGGGGTCTCCGCCCCCTTCAGCAAATTAATTTTCCGTGTTGACGCAAGCTTGCTAATATTATCTGGTGGGTGACAGCCTGAGGCTTGTCATATACTGCATCCGCGTCAACTGACCTCATCAGGATTACACCTCTATCCCTCCCATAATCCTCCCTGGCATGACCAGCTGCGCGCTTACGGCTTCCCTGAGTCAGCTAGATGCCACACTGCAAGCCAGCGGCCTACATCTGCCTATAATATACTATAAGCAGGGGCGTCATTTCAGGTTTTTTCCTGGGAGGAGGAGGAGGGGGGGGGGAAGATTTTTTTTCGACGACAGTGAACTTGTTACATTTTTTTATTAATTAAGCATGTATAAATTAGAAACTTCAATTTTATGTGCTTAACTTATCATTATTTAAATAAAACAATACAAAATATATATTTTAAACACTTAAAATTCTAAATCCAGGGGGGGGGGACACATTTGCACCCTCCTAAATGACACCCCTGACTGTTAGCAGTAACAGTGAGCTCTTCTGAAGACCAACCGACTATATTCCTATTTTGGAATTACATGCATGTTTACATGCTTTTATAGCGTCCTTGTTTTTTTTTTTTTTGTTGCTCGTTTTTCTAGTGCTTAGTCATTTTATGCAGGTCCTATAGTTCCAGTTTTTGACAGTTGTGTTGGCATTTATTTTTAAAGCAGTTTTCATGTAAAAACTGTTCTAGCTTCTGTCTCTTTTGGTTTGTGCAAAAGCGCACTCGGCTTACTGTCCAATTGTGCAATATATAAGTCGATCTTAGGTAATATTTATTAGTTTTTGACAGTTCTGAAGATTGCCATACGTGCACAGAGCTACAGGGAAATACTTTTCATACTGCACAGTATGCCAGTCAGCTTTGTTTGTTCAGAAATCACATGTGATAAAAGAAAAGAACATATTGCTTTTTCCATTGTAACATGTGTAAAAAGGATGCCAACACAACTGTCAAAAAATGGAATTCTTTCATGAGACAGACTATAACTGCTTGGTTTTCTGCGACTCAGCAACACCAGCTAACAACAAAACAGCACTTTAGTTCGTCAACATGCAGTATAAACTGTTTCCTAGACTGATGTTTTCATTTTTGACAATCCCGTAAGGTTCAGTTTCAGTCGCCATATTAAATTTTATTATTTTTCGCTTTTTTTAGTTATATAAAGAACAATGTAAAATAAGCGAATATACCTCTAATTCTATTTCCATTACGCTACGGTACAGACATTGCGATTTAGCTTTTAACATATAATTATGCCGCAATCTGTGTGGAAAATATTTTTATATTCATAATTTGCTCGACGAATTGCGACCGAACTGTACATTATTAGTTATATTGCTATGCTTGTATTGTAGCTCAAGGTAAATAGAATTTGCGGTATAGTCGTCGATTTAACAAATTTTTCTCTTCAGAATTCCAAAAAAGCAAAAAATAATAAAATTCAATATGGCTCCTAAAGACGAGCCGTAAGAAAACCTTACTTTCGGTTAAAGCCACTTCCTGTAGTCTTATTGTGATTTCGAAAATATTTTCAACCAAGCAACATAATTTTCATATCGGAGAATCCCTACATTGTTGTGCCACAAATATATACTTTATTTTTTGGAAGCAATAAATGGTTTTCAGATCCCAAAATATCACTAATTCTGTCATGAAAATAAGTAAAAATCGAAGAAAATAATTTGTCGAGAAATAACTGTGCATCATTTTTGCAAAGTTCCTACATTTTTAAACATAAAATAAATCCATTATTGCTTGTCACACAAATAAATTAATTTTATTTTTAAAATTTTTTGTTTTGTGTACACGCAAATTTTTTTGCACATCTACATAACGAGTTAGGACTTTGTGTTAATATTTTTGAAAAATCGTAAACTCTGTACTAGTATTTATTGGTCGCTACTTCGCACGAATATGTAAAGTGGTCTGTTGTATTGTTGTCATGTTAGTCATCAAAGGTTTCAATTATTTTTCTTAATTTTTATTAGTTCTATGTATACGTAATTTTATTTTGTGTATCTGTAAGAAAAATGGTCAAGTATAAGAGAAGGCTACATGCCTTGACTTCGCCATTTGAAAGTTAGATAATAAATAAAATAAACATAGTTGGACATGGTATGATGCTCTTAGGATTTTTCAAAGTATTCCGTTAAAAATGTTCCGAGTTTTTTTGCGCCAATGTGAATCAAAATACCTAGCTTGTAACCTGTCAAAATCTTACACACTGTATTATTTGTTACTTATATAGTGGCGATTAAAATCATTAGCCTAAACGGTAAAACTACGGCTTCTGTGAACAGCCTGGAGACGGAAAACGCCAAAACGCCCCCCGAGTTCATCAGGTTTGCTTTGTTCGGCCTTGTGTGACGACGTGGCAGGAAACCTTGATATTGTGACTGCGGCCGTGAAGGTGGGTCGAGGAAAACGGCGTGACGTAGTGGTAGGCTGTGAGGTGTGGCAATGCGCTGTAGTCTGCAATGTCTCCGCTCATCACTGGCTTTAGACCTGGCGCCGGAGCCTTGCTGCAGCGTCGCACGAAAAGTATTTTCCAAGCGCAATTACGAGGGTTATTTTATTTTAACCTCCGATCGGCTGCAATAAAAAAACGGGGATGAATTGGGAAATTATTTTAATGTCAAAAGAAACGTACATCTTTACACTATTTTCCCGCATAATCACCGTGCAGATTGAGGCACATTTGTCGTACCGATGCACCAGCTTCCCGATACCCTCTGTAAAGAACAATGCCTCCTGCCAATTCAGCCTTGTCCCCTGAAACCTCTTGTTGTGATTACAGTATGCTCATTAATCGATACTCGTAAATCGACACGTAGTGTTTTACCCCCTTCCACCAAACATGTGGAGCGGCCAAACTCACACCTGAGTATCGGCAAGCTGGTGCATCGGTACGACAAATGTGCTTTATCTGCACGGTGATTATGTGGAAAAATAAGTAAAGAAGTGCGTTTCTTTTCACATTAAAATTATTTCCAAATTCATTCCTGTTTTTTATATTACAGCCGATCGGAGGTTCAAAAAATTCCGCCCGCTTATTGAAAATATGATTACCGAGCTCTATATAAAAGTGGTGAAAATGGCCTTTTTTTCTGGGAAAATACCAGTCGTGATCGTAAAACACAATAGTGCAAACCTGCATAGGGGCTAAAACACATGCTTCTCACAACTAAAATAACAGGGTCGTCGCTTCTATTCATAAACACTGCACGCTAGTCCAGTACTCCTCGCCTACAAACGATGTGTTTGTCACACGCGTAGGACTACCAGACGCAGAATAAAAAGGAGATAATCTCGCGAAAGAAAGTAAGGAGGAAAATGAAAATTATTCTAATCTGTAAATTAATTACGGTTACTTATTTTCATATAATCAATTTGAATACTAAAGAACACACATTTTCAAGTAAATGACCAAGTATAAACATAATTAGAGAACACGCTTGGCTGTGGATGAAGTATAATAATAAGTATTATTATTATTATTAAGTGCACGCAATACACGTGACGAACCTACTTGTGCGCGCGCGTGTGTGTAACAGCAGCTTCGTGACGATTTCATTTGCATGTAGTTTTGCACAGTACTAATAGAAACAGAAAATATTTAATTTAGGTTACTGTTAAAAAGCAGGGCATTTTCGATCACCACGAAAAATTCGACCTCTTCCCCGCTCACACGAAAAAAAAACTACGGTGCGTTTATGTTACCTTCTGTTATATCCATGAGGTATATAGCTAAGGCAATCTGTACAGAAAGATAACAAGGTAACGAACACGTAAAGAGATACTACTATTTATGCAGTGTTTTGTTTCACTAAACATGGAGAATTTACATCGCGAACATTGTGCGACAGAAATTATGTGCGGAATAGTAGACGGATTTAGTACAAATATTTAGACACAAGTGGGCATGGTGGGTTATACATTGGCTAAAAAAAAATTAATAAATAAAATCGACGTCTTCGTACGGTGCTTGAAGGTGGCTCGCACAGAAGCAGCTAAGCTAAGCTACGGCATTTGTCTTCGTGTGAGACTGGCTTTAGGACCTTCAGCTCAGGAGTAGGCCTATTACAAGCCCTTCAGGAACGCTCATTTACATTCAAATGTAATGCATTTAAGAACATGGTGTACGTAATACGTTATAGCTCAACACAACCTGTGTTACTAATGCTGAATTTCACTTATTTTCTTCTCGTTTCAAAATTTGGGAAGAAATATTTGACATTATTTCAATAGGGACTTTCTTTACTGCCTTGTCTTTCATTACGCACATTGTAATCAAAACATGTATACTCTATCCATTTTAAGGTTGCAGCTAATTCATCCAAGTGAATGACAATAAAATGTTTGCACAGTGTAAATTTCATTTGAAATATTGAAAAATACAATGTAACTGTGCTACGGCACAATCACAATGCGAGGAATCAAAGATATAATTCAATTACTTTGATTTATATCCTTAGCAATTTTGATTTCTGCTGCAACCTTAGATTGGATGAGTATAGTTTGCTTATGAACCAAAAATACAGTATAATATTTCTAGCGAGGAGAACGGAACAGAATGTACGACTCTGGCAAGCTGTGTTTGTTTAAGGCCATGCTTCCGTGTTTCTACAGTTTTTTGCGACAGTTGTTTTTATAGCTTAAACGCGAGCAGATACCACAAGTCAGTTTGGCATTTTTGTTTAAAATGGTATTGGCCGTGAGAGCTAACTTTTTCAAGACAAGAAATACTACGGCTTCGACAAAGAAGTCAATTTAACAAGAATTTCGTTTATTACATAATTAGATAAAAGTTATTGTATTTACAGTTTAAAATATAGCAAACATTATAAACAGTATTTTAAACAAAACTGCAAAAACCGATTGCCTATTCCGGAATTCTGGCGCGATAAAGAAGGGTTTACATGTCAAATTATACTAGACGCGCCTCTATCACCCTGCACGATATCGCTTACTGCCAGAAACGATTTTCTGGCAATGTGATGAGAAACATATTACTACACGAACGGAGACATGGAAAATTAACTGTAAATAGGCGTTTTAGCGTGTGTTCCTGGACATACAAATACTTAACTTTTTCGAGAAAAAAAAAACATACTAGCAGAATCCGATAACAATGATGGCAGCAGAAAAAAAGTGATGGCCTAAATTACCACTTGGAACCAAGCATGTTAGACGTATTACAAAGCACTCCAACACAGCTAAACCAGCATTTACAAGACCATTACATACAACTGTAAATATTCTATAACCAAATGAAAGCTAGACTACAATAGAACATTGCACTGATCTGACACTATTCATAAATAACATTGCATAGTGCGCCACTTCGAATAGCCTTACGGGTATTTATTGTCGCTCTTATCGCCCACTCGCTTGTGCGCCCAACACGGTGAGAATGGCCCCCGGCATATTGTAAATCACTATCGCCCCCTCCCCCTAAACTACTTTCCTCTCACACAGTGGTCGCCCACACACCTGACTTTGAAAAGCCACCCGGCTTATGCCGCAAATGTCAAACGCAGTTCGTGGGTTTGTGGTGAGTTGAAAATGGACTGGGAAAGGTTTCGAGGTTGGGGTGGGGGGTGAGAAGGGGAGGCAGGATAGAGACAAAACTTTGAAGGTCACGCATATACTCTTCGTGCAAAGACACGCTACGTACTCACAATCAATTCGTAATTTTCAGATTATTCACCACAGAAATGTGTGGGACAAGTGTAAATAGTAAATAATTTTGACGCACTTTGTGCGTTTACTATAATATCATACATATTTTTTATTCTAATAACGCACATGCTTTAAAATCTTATGTTATATAATATGTAGCTACATGTAAAATTATGTTTTCTCCTCCGACTTTATACTTCTTGCTATGACTTTACAACACAACGGGAATAAATAATTTGTCCCATTTGACGGGTGGTTATTTCACTTCAGAGCATGTATAATTCTAACCAAATTTCCCGTACGGAAGGGTATAAATAGTTTCCCGAATCTATGTAAGTTAGGTTGCAATAAATTCGGATTGTAACCAGTAGTTCTAAAACGCTACACGGAAGAATGTTTATTATTCTTATTATTTTTTACATTTATGTATCAGTTTCGTTTGAGTAGCGTTCCGGCGATTTCTATTTTACCAGGTTGTCTGCTAGTATGAAACACACATTTAGGTGCCTATCTTATTTTTAAAGCCGCTACACATCCTGCATACAACACACAACTTCCTGGGACATCGTGCATACAACACAACACTTCCTGGGACATCCTGCATACAACACAACACTTCCTGGGACATCCTGCATACAGCACAACACTTCCTGGGACAT
>PNEQ01092004.1:17563-44900 GCA_003012365.1 Medauroidea extradentata
ATCCTGCATACAACACTTCCTGCGACATCCTGCATACAACACACAACTTCCTGGGACATCCTGCATACAACACACAACTTCCTGCGACATCCTGCATACAACACACAACTTCCTGGGACATCCTGCATACAACACACAACTTCCTGCGACATCCTGCATACAACACTTCCTGGGACATCCTGCATACAACACACAACTTCCTGGGACATCCTGCATACAACACACAACTTCCTGCGACATCCTGCATACAACACACAACTTCCTGCGACATCCTGCATACAACACACAACTTCCTACGGCATCCTGCATACAACACATAACTTCCTGGGACATCCTGCATACAACACACAACTTCCTGCGACATCCTGCATACAACACACAACTTCCTGCGACATCCTGCATACAACACACAACTTCCTGCGACATCCTGTATACAATCGCTCTTCACAGCTTAATGAGCTCAAGCTCATTCCAGTTCCTAGCCGCAGAAACACTAAAGAAATTTCAGAAAATTCTTATATATTGATTGGAATTAAAAGGAAGTTTATTATATTCACGGTAATGCACGCACTGTTGAGGCAGAAATGTGTTTCTTAAAAAAACAGATAGCTAAATGTACACAGAGCAACAGTTTCAGTAAACATCAACCTTTTCACAAAATACCTGAGATCGGCACACCATTACATTCTGGTCAAAAATAAGCGTGGCTATTTTGCAAGAATTAATGTTGTGAGGATTAATAACTGAGATAAACTTTAAAACAAACGCATCTTTGTTTAAAAAAAAAACCTTTTGCCAAAAATCTTTGAAGAAAACCAGTTGTTTAAAGAGTGTGTGGTACATACATAAACGCTAAAGGCATAAATTGATTTCTACACTTGTTTCGAAGCCAATATGGATAAAATACTCACAGACAATCCTAGATAGTGGTATTTGCCAACTTAATGTGTAAATATTCATCCAAAATTACTAATTCGTTATGCGTGATCTCTTGCGCCGCAGTTAAATTCACGAGGTTCCGGCGTCAGAGATTGTGACTCATAAGTTCATAACACTGGAAACAATTTTGGTTAAAACGTTGGCTAAAACTATTGCCTAGAATTGCAATTGTTTAATTTTCTCAAATTGGGTTCAAGAAACTTGCAGTTATATATTGATGTTTTTTAGCGTGAAATGATGTACACGCCTTTTAAGTATAAGAAATATGGACGGTTTACCTGGGAGATTTGCGAAACGAGAGAAGTTACAATGAAACCTGCTTAAGTCCTACAAAGACGTGTTGAGTAAACGCAAGCATCCTTTCATGACCTAACAATGGGGACACTATTTGATTACCGCAAAGGGATTCATGGAAGGAAATGTACACACGCATTGCGAGACTATGGGTAGTGCTTTTTATTATGTATTTTATCGTACAGCCCCCTAAAGTCAACGTCGAGAGCCAAAATTACATAAAACATTTTTTTTTTTTCAATTTTATTTTTGAAAGCACGGCCATATAAAGTGCTTTTACAATTTCCTCAATGTGCCGGGCAGGGCTTTCCGTTCGTTTGACACGGTGAGAAATTGTCTCATTTGAGAAAACTACACGAAATTACTCATGCAAAGAAAACTACGAGGTTATTCGAGTAAGTTTTGAAATTTCTATTCAATTTATTTACATTTCCGCCAACTTACAACTCCCTCTTTTAAATTTGCTATCTGTAACTCGCCCTTGAATGAAAAAAAAAAGTCAACAAAACATCTGGAAATACTAACGCTAGCGATGTTCTTTACGTAGCAATTATTATTCAATGCTAACAGAAAGAATAAGTATTTTCCCAAAACTGAACAGCAGCGTACGTGCAAATGACAGCGTGGAGATTTATGTGCTGTAACATTCATCAAGAGCGGCGACGAGAGGCCTGGGAATTCGGTGCAGCTGCCTCAAGGTCGACGAAAACGGGGCCGTATTGATCCGAAGCCTGCGAGCCGAGAAGGCCCGGGCGCGAGCGTTAACACAGTGCCACCGTGGCAGCGCAGCTGGCCCGGGAACGAGAGTTGCAAAGCCGCCCACCAGTAGACCGGGCTAGTTCCATTAATATAGCGGAATGCAATGTAACCAATTTTGTTAACACCTATATTTTACAATATTGCGTAACGTCCTTGTGCTGATTTGTATGAACACCTCCCCCCCCCCCCCGCAAACATGCCTGCCGTATGGATAATTAACCTTAAAAAGCTGTGTTATAAAAATACTCTAACGGAGTGTTTCACAATTCATTATAGTTTTTGTACAAAATTTTGGATTAACGTGTAAATGACGCTACAGTTCAACACAAATGGCATCCAATTCTATTAATGAACTAGGCAAAAAAACTACGGTAACAGCACGATAAACATAACACTGTACAGATCCGTTACTAATGTAAGAAGTTCATCGAAGAAAATGTACAATGTGCAAATTGTTAGATAAAAAAAAAAAAAAAAAAAAAAAACTTAAGTTTTTATCGAATGGTCGCACTATTTCCGGATTTCCAAAGAAAACAAGAACGCTAGGAGTAACCGTGATTTGCGACCTATTTATTATCTTGTTTGCTGTATGACGCCTAGCCTAACTGCCGATATTTGAATCAGTGTAGTCAGGTTTTCTGAAGAAAAGAAAATCCATGCAGCCCACTTCAAAAATTCCTGTCCGTCATGTTTTCTTTACGTTTCCCAGTTCTTTTCTGAATTCTGTTTCTCTTCGGCGTAGACGATCCTGCTACTTCAATATAAACATTATCACCTCGCGCAGAAAGTAAAAACCAACATCCTGATACAGGAAAACATACTATGATAATCTAGCATACAACACAAAACATGGCGAAGATGATATCTAATTACCAACTAAAAGTACTTTTATGCAGGCAGTAAAGAAAAATATGACCTCCCCCAAAAAAAGCTAGATATTCCTTAATCCAATTTCATACCAAAATCCCTACGTGCAAAGTTTGCCCCCTCAACTTGAAAACACTGAACAAATTCTTAACGTAAGACTGCCGAAGTTACCTTTCTCCGATGGACAACTTACGCAACGAATACAATGAAACTAAGAACTAAAATTATGCACATACACTAATGTAAGTCCGTAACAAATATTTAGTTTCAGTTATTATGTTCAATAGTGAGGTGAGAAGGTTTTACGGGTTTTCAAAAGTGTGGTATAAAAAGCATTAAATTCGTCAATCGAGATCTACACTTTTTGAAAGTCAACATAAAAAACTGCAGAACAGCAATCCTTAATAACTGAATTTGTCAACTTTATGAGCGAACATTTATCCATAATGATGCATTTGTTAATCGCGATACCTCACGCCGCAATTAAACGTACAATATTTCGGCGTCAAAGATTGTTCCACAAATATACGTTAATCGAGAAAAATTTTTGCTCAGAAAGTTGGCAAACACTATTGTCTAGGACTGCCTTTTATGATTTTGTAAATTGGCTTCGAGAAACCTACAATCCTGAACTGATGCTTTTAGCGCTGAATTATATACCTGCACTCTTAACGAGGTCTGAAAGAGCCGATGAGGGTAAAGAGGGCTAAATGGTCAACTCTACAGCCATGTCCAAGCCGGAATTAGAACCAAGGACCTCTCGCACCGTAGACCGGCGCCTAGCATACTACGCTACGGAGGCCGGCTATGTTGAATAGTTAAATACTAACATCGAAACGATTTAATGTGAAATGCGTTGCAGCGGGTCCGTAAACAGGGGTTTTCTACGAAAATATTCCACGTGTGCTTATTATACCAACGTACGAAAAGAAAAATTTCAGACAAGGTCGGAACCTCCAACATGACTAAAAACTGCCTTTTCAGACTGCCAATCATCAAAACGTACTAACCGGATGTATGTGAAACTCAGGTTGCGACCTGCATTGAACTTAGTTGCCGACTTTCCAGCAATAACAGTTCGGCGGGAACCTTGCACGCTAGTTCAGCGCATGGATCGTAGGTGACAATGCGGCATTTGATACGCGCTTCAAGGTCGACATTACGGGGAATTGATCCCTGTCAGATAGGTTTTACGGTTTTTCTTATAAATCAGGGAATAGACACATTGTTTTACTTTTTTCACGCTGACAAGGCATAGTTTATTGTTTCATTCACTTTTTGGAATCCATATGGCACTGTTTCTGTTAATGTTGCGGCCTCTGTAGTCGCTCCCGTAAATAAAGCAATTTTTCCTTTTCAGCTGTTTCCCGTTGCAAAATAATGAATGTATTATGGTTCCAGCAATTACATAAAATCGATTAAATTTGTATCTATGCCTTGTCGTGACAAAAATTTTGATACGTCGACTGGAACAGAAGTTATCGAGAAGAAACAGATAAATCCAAGGTGGTAGGGATCAATACCCCTTACTGCTCCGTCACTTTGGAGTCGGGTAGCGGCGCCCTTAACATGGACGTTATCTCTCTTATATGCTACGGCGCAATAAATAGCGTAACTCGATAGCTCGCGACACCAATAAAACTTGTAACGAGATAAATCGTGCACACTAGGGCGCGCGATATTTCCTCCTCCGCTCGTTTTCCACCGCTTCAAGGCGGGAAGGCAGCAATGAAACGTTTCTCTAGTCCAGTGGTTCCCAACCGGTGGTCCGTGGAGAGCTTTGTGAGTGGTCCACGAGCTAAAATGTCAGTCAAGTTATTTTTTAATGATTTTAAATTATTTCTAACATGCTTCAGAGGAATTTCTTCATTTAAGCGGGTTCTTTACAGTTTAAATTAGTCTGCTATGTTCTGAGAGCATTTCTTCGGAAACACTTTAAACTGTTTTACCTGATATTCACTACTACTTTATTTTTATGTAACGTTTTCCAGACATATTACACGTGAAAGAAGCTAAGGGTAAAATTATTTCTTATTAGTGTTATGTAATCTAATGATGACAAAATAATAATAATAATAATAATAATATGTACTTACTAACGAATTGTACTAAGCTACCACAGAAATTAAGCCGAGAAATTTTAAGCGGCTGGGGGTGGTCCGCGCTCTAATCTATTTTGACCCGACTGGTCTGCGATCTCATAAAGGTTAGGAACCACTGATCTAGCCCCTCGTCACACTAGAAATATATTACTTCTACAGCCCCACTACAGGCATTTCGCCCAACAAGCAATGTCTCATTCTCCGGGCAGCCGGTTCGAAATCTGTGTCAACTTACCCAATCTCACTGTGGCAGACCATGCATCACGCAATGTAATTTGCAATACTTTAACTGGGGCGCTCATTAATCATTCACAAAATGATTAATTTCCATCTCCTAACTCAACCTCTTACATACGATACTTTTCATGTATCCGTGACAAATACTTAGTATTACAATTTAAGCAGTAGGGCTTATAACTGTTTCCACCACACTTATTAGAACCGAAGCATCGACAGTTTAATTGTTACTGCTTATTCTCAAGACCCGGTTTCAGTTGCAATATTATCTTTTTTTTTTAAATATATATTTAGAAGAAAAATGTTAAAATCTGAGATCATACTGCAAACTATATTTACTTTGCGCAGCAGTACAGACACGGCGATTCAGTTGGTAATGTATAATTAAGTAGCAATAAGTCAGGCAAATTGTGAATATAAAAAAATTGTCACACGACGGCGTAATTATACACTAACAGTTCAATCGCAATGCCGGTACAGTAGCACAAGGTAAATAAAATATGCGGCGGTATAACTACACATTTTTCCTATCAGAATTTCAGAAAAGGGAAACAAAAAATTATTTAAAACAGTACCTGAAATAGAGCCTTAAGTTCAGCAGTTGAAATAGTAAGTTTAACTGATCAGAGTTATTCCGATGACGGCATTCGTATTTTACTTTATAATTGCAAGCGTGCTTTAACCTATAAAAATACACAAGACAGGGTCTTTGTAAAGAAAACAAATGTGATTTACAACATAATTTTAAGTTTTTAATTGTAAATACTAGACGAACCTCTTTTGCAAGCCTCGCAATGGTTATTTGTTCATTAATTTAATTAACGATTTCGGTATAAACAGTAGACAAAAATACAACACTAAAATTATGTTCCTAATATTGGCTGGATTTAAGAAGAAACCTCGCAACTCTTCACGCTCAATTTTTGCGAATCTACCGCTTACTTCTTACTGCTAAAGTTTTCAATTGTGTTAACTTCTTTAAGCACGATAACACAACTGTGTCATTGCGTGTCAAGGTGCCAGTCAATTAATTACAATTTGTAAAACAATACAATTTTTTTATTAATCCTCATTACCTATATCAGCGTAATTTAGAATGTTAGTCAACGTCCGACAGCCGTCAGAAAGTTGCCAATAGTATTTTTGAAAATTTGGACTACGTGAAACCAGCCGAGACTTGACTATTACTATCAAAACGCGTATATATTTAACATGGGTTAAAGAATGTGTTAGTCAAGTAGAAAAAAAACTAACGCGTGTTCACGTCAGCAAATACATTTCTTGGATTACAACTGTAGGTACGTATTTAAAAATTACTGTAAATAAACAACTTCCACAAATAATACCGTCTTTTGAATGACATCCTACAATTACATTAATATTTGACACTAATGACACTTTAATAATTTATTCAAAACTGCTGAAATTCAATTTTTGTATAAATTTAAACTAATTTGCACGGTTTTCCGTTACATTAATGGAAGTCAGATAATATGACGAAATAAATAGAAAAACTACCGGCTATAACATGAAAACATGTTTACGAACATTTTGAAATTTAATTTTTGTCTTATAATTATATAGTTGATGTCAGTAAATAATAATAATAATAATAATAATAATAATAATAATGAAAACGGCGAAAATGCAAATTTTTGTTTAAATTGCGCACATAAAATAATTATGGCGGTTATGGGATGAATTACAAATGGTTAAACTTACGACTTCTATTGCTGCATGTAAGCAGTTGTAATGAGGCTTATGCATATAATAGCTGCATAGTTATATATTTTCCAAAGTATGTGTCATGTTTGGTGTCAAACTAACAGTCATGTCGTCAGCATTCCATATTTGAAGTTCATTTTCAGATATAACAATATTACATTTTAAGTGTGCCGGCACACACCAGCAGTGAGGCAAGAGGGTTTTACGGCCTATCAACATCGGTCAGGTGTTTCAGGCGCATGTATGTAACCCGCATTAACACCATATAAATCAAGGCTAATTTTACGTTCGCTATAGCAGTAACAGTATTACACACATATAACAATTATCTTCACGTTTTATAAGAGACAGAGTTGTTCTTATTTTCGCTGCGTTTGCCGAAGTCAAGTAAAAAGAATTGTTGCTACAAATTTTTACGAAACGTTTTTTTAATATCACGTTGCTAATGTAACCGTTTGTTATACTTCATTTTGCAGAACGGCTGTGTATTTTATAAAGCGTGAAGATAACGTTGATATGTGCAATACTCTTATTGCTATAGAGAACGTAAAATAAGCTTTGATTTATATGAAGTTAATGCGGGTTGCATACATGCGCCTGAAACACAGACACGGCCAGTGAATACGAAGTAAGGTGAAGGGACAACACAAATGCCATGCGCGAACCAGGATTCGAACACAGGACCTCTCGCACCGTAGACCGGAGGCACAGGCTGGAGATAGCTGTTATCTGGTAGTCACGTGCGGCATGGTCCAGCAAACTGCACAAGTTCTCTCTTCAGGTCTAACTTCAGAATTTAACAGGAAATAATTCAACGTAGTGTCGTAAAGAAAGAAACGAAAGTCATTTCAATGAAATAATTAAGACATTTAAGTTAGCTGCAGTCAGGGCCGAAGCAAGGGGGAGGGGAGAATGCCACGGGCCCCCAACCTGAATGGGCCCCGGCCTCTTGCCCCAACAGTAGGCAAATATATTCACACGTTAGAGGTCCCCAAACAACTTCCTGCCCCAGGCCCCCAGAAAATTTGCTGCGACCCTGGTTGCAGTACGCCATCTCGACGTCAGGCTGAATGAACGCTGTAACGTAAAGAGGCTGAATGAACGCTGTAACGTAAAGAAGGTAATCGCACTGACCACTCTGCCAAGCACTTCGATTTCCCGGGCACCAATACTGCCCACGTGAACCCCTTTACACGCGATTCGGGATAAAGTGAGCACTCAAAAAAGCCCCGCTTAAGCTATATTTTCAGCCAATTCATACCTTTCCGTGCGTAACGGCTAACGCCGGGAAATGTCTATCCCTTAGAGTAAATATAGGGTAGATGGAGCATCCTCTATACAGCTACGTACGAATTGTGTGTTCAACATGTGTCACGTGACTTTAGTGAAACATGCGCGGGAGAATTGAAATAACATTGAAAGCCAAGATAATATTGCTTAGTACTCACAACTATGTTGGGTTATTTTGGTACCTTATGAATATATGAACTAAGGACAGCATATTACCATATTATCGCATAGTATAATTGCGTAGAAATTTCAGAACGACATAGGTAAACAATGTTTGCCACGTTACTGTTTTCCTTACCTCAGCTGTTTTTAGTAGAACGTAAATATTAGCTACACACTTACTATAAGGGTTTGAACCGAGATCTTTGTGACACCCCATTACTAAATATATATTCTGGGAGGTGCGTCATGAGTTTCAAACAACACGACTGCATTTTTACGCTGATGAAACATAAATAAACGATACCAAACTCTCGAGACCATGTTGGACACACTTTTGTGACGTCATGTTCCACCTACTATATATTACCTCTGTGGTCTATCCCCTCTGGACACAGCACTTGATGTTTGCGCGTGTTAGATACAATGAGCAGTCAGTGTGAGTCAAAAATAGTACATTAACTGTATAAAATACAATTATGTCGATTTCGGTTGAGTTAGTTACAGTATTGTTGAATTTAAATATGCAAATAGACGGAACTATATTGCGTAATTTCGCTGCGGACCATACAAGCAGTAAGGGAACTATAGTTCATGTCGAGTGAGAGATTTTGGACAGCGCTTAACATCGAGGTCTTAAGCGCTGGTGAAGGATGACACGATGTATGGAGCGGCGCCGGAATAAATGGGCGGTGGAAACGGGAGATCCCAGAGAAAACCCGCCGACCAGCAGCGTCGTCCGGCACGATTCTCACATGCGAAAATCCGGGGACCGACCCCATCGGGAATCGAACCCGGATATCCTTGGTGAGGTCTAGTCTCTCGGTCACCGCTGTCCCTAGTTTATGTTGAATTACATGCAGTAACGGCTAGATATATGTTTCAAAGGATAAATTTTTTAGTGCTAAATTTATCCCGAACGATCTACAGCTAGGACTAGGAAAATTTCGCGAGTTCAATGACCTGCATGCTAGAATCCAACGTCCTATGCATTTTCAAGCCCCGTCAATTAGTTCATTGTCTTCTGTATAAATGAGTAGCAGGTAATGGACAAATGGTAGGGCTTCGGTATACACAGGATAATGGATTCTAGTATGTTGGTCGTTGAACTAGCGAAATATTCCTAACCCTACGTATAGCAACGGCTAGTTAAGTTCGCCCTCCCCCGCGCTGACAGGAGGCAGGGAGGCATGCGAGTGGTGTGGGGAACAAGGACGTCCTACAGCAGGGCAAGGTCGCCGTATTATCTACATGTTCCCGACCAGCCCCGGGTCAATAGTCGCTGCCCTGGGTCGGCCCGCGCGCCGCCAGCCTACTTTCACCCACATAACTGCGCATGCGCGAGCCGCGTCCGCCAAACCAAAGTGAATGTGACAGTGTTTCGTAACGGAAAGGGCCCCTTACACCATTCTACGATGGATCAAAAGCGGTTACAATTATCTATTTATTCCTCAAAACACCCCGAAATTAATTTGAGTGGGACAAAGTAACGTAACAAAGAACCAAAGTTTATGGTACTTATAGTTTCCCTTGTCCTTTCATTCAACCGCTACTCCATACTAGCTATATGCGGTTCACTTCAAAACGAGAATTGTCCCGCACTTATAATAATAATAATAATAATAATAATAATAATAAAAATGTATTTACTGGCGCTACAGAAAAGTTTTGAGAGCTATGGAATAATTACACTAGTTTTAATCACACGGAAGTTTTCATATTTAAAATAGTAAATATAGAGGCATAATGGTTCACAGGAAATCTTTGTGCCTAGGCGCTGATACTGTGCTGTACATTCGATAATGGCCGGAAATGCGACTCCAAAAATTTATGAAAATTGTTTAAAGTAGTTATTATTTTGTAAGATAAAGTTAACGGTTTACTTACACTAATTGCATACATTTAACTGTTCGGATTTAAAACTATAACGCTGTGATTGCAAATCATCCAACAAAATGTTGGCAGGGTGGCTGTATGGGGTCCAGACCCCCCTTCTTGGCCGTACGGAAACTGCTTAAATAGCACCATTATAAAACTTAAAATCCGTATTTTTTTCCGGCCCCCGACTCTTACACTTTATTGAGGGGAACGGGGGTGGGTCAGTGTTACTTTATAACATCCAAAGGTTTGGGACACAGGTACCTCTCCATCTCGTCCAAATACAAATCCTAGCTACTGCCATGTTTAACATTCCCCCCAACAAAAATCCTAGACGCGTACATTACCCATCCTTTAGTATGTCAGTTTATAGTGCCAAAAACTGCTGTCGCAAAACGTCACAACTACGTCAGAGAGAGCACTCTCTCTGCCTGTCTCAATTGGTATACTCTCTCTCTCTCTCTCGTGCTCTCTGGCGTACGCCACGTATTGCAAATATTGAAATATTTACACATAAATAGTTATTTCCCGTGAACAGTTACTAATGGCAAGAAATTAAGTTAACATTTCCGCCCTGATATTCATTTAAATACACAAAATAAATTTTGGCATCCAATAAACAGCTATTCCCCGCTAGAAATACGACGCATGTTATGTTTAAAAATTATTTGAACTGCCCACAAATGTAATTAACGTGTTTATAACTTGTATTAAAAATTTACGCACTTGTAACTTTTCCATCTTATGTTTATAAATACGAGAGAGCATCGTTCCAATAGGAGAGAGTGAGAGCACCAGAGAGCAAACAAGAGCTCTCTCTTGGTGTTATGAGAAAGAGTACACTCTCAACAGAGTACTCTTCAAAATGAGACAAGGCCTAGGTGTTGGCGAATGTGCAGTCTCTCCTTTGATTGCCAAACGTCTAGCACAGAGTCAGCGGTTAGACACAAGTTACCAGCACTCGTGACCTCGCTGTGAAACGTTGACCGAACAAAATATTTTCCACATTCTTTAAGAGGGCGTGGTACATAATTAAACGCTAAAATCATTAATCTACAACTGAAGGTTTCTTGAAGCCAACTTGCGAAAATTATATAATAGCAATCCTAGACAATAGATTTAGCCGACGTTTTAAACAAAATTGTTTCCAGTGTTACGTACATCTGAGGCACATTCTCTGACGCCGGAACCTCGTGCATTTAACTGCGGCGCAAGAGATCACGCGTAACGAATTAGTAATTCTGGATAAATATTTACTCATAAAGTTGGCAAATACCATTATCTAGGATTGTCACTGAGTATTTTACCCATATTGGCTTCGAAAAAAGCGTAGAAATAAATTTATGTTTTCAGTGTTTATTTATCTACCACGCACTCTTAAAGTTTGCACTGTGCAATGGTATCACAATATTATACCAGATATGTACAGATTGTTTATATGACGCAGCGCATTGCCAACTGTAGGATCGAGATAGTAATCCACAATATAGATAGATAAGGCCATGTTCTCTTGTTTCTACTGTATATTGCGATAATTATTTTTTAAAGCTTAAACGAGAGCAGATATCAATATGTTTGGTAGTTTTTTTTTCGTGATACATAATTTTCATTAAATAAATAAATAAATAAACAAATAAATAAATATATATATATATATATGCGGTTTCGACTTAAAAGTCAACTAACCAGAATTTCGTTAATTATATAACTTAGCTAAAACCATAGTATTTACAGCCTAAACAAATCAGCCAACATAGAGAAGACGATTTTAAACAAAACTGCCAAGACAGACTTTTGGTACCTGCTCTCCTTTAGGCGTAAAAAAAATAAAATAAAACTAGAGGGCATGGCCTTTAAGGACAAAGTGAACACTTTTGAAACCATGGTTAGTTTTTTTATACATACTTTATAGTACCCTGCGACTTTTTAACATCCAGTGAAGCGATAAGTTTCAACTTCCCACACTCAAGAATAACAGCATCGCTTCTATTCTCGGCGTTCCAAACTGGCGTGAAGGGTTTTCCTACTATTTTTGTTATGGGACTCAAAGCGGCAACCCTACAATTTTATTTGTGGAAAGTTTGTAGTAAAGTTGAACACATGCGACCAACGTTGTGTTTTACAAATTCGAGTGCTCTTTTCCCCAGTTACAGCTATATAAAAAAACATTTTAAGTGGCCCCAAAACATGTTTATAAAATAAGCATGTTGCATTTTTAAAATGATATAGAAGTCCGGTTTTAACCGTGTGTTCTTTTCGTAGATAATATATTGTGAATAAGTTTAGTGGTTTCGTGTATAAATGAATAGGCGCAGCACGCTATAACACCGTTCATACGTTAGGCGCAGAAGCATTACATGTGAGGAATGTTTTCCTCAAATATCGAAACACAATATTATGCAACATCCCATACATAAAAAAAATTAATATATATAGGATGATTTTAAAAGTTAATATTTGTTGGCAAGGGTACGCAGACAACTTAAATTCTAATTACACGTTTACCCTTTCCTATCAAACCGTGGCCCTTTCAATGACGTATAAAAAATGCTCATAGTTTAGTTTGTTATCCGGGGGATGGCGGCACTTCAGAAGCGTAGGCGCGAACGCAGAGGCTCGAGGACGTATATTTCCATTCCTACAGTGCTCGATGTCTTCCTCGCTAATGACCCCCCTAGGGACTTCCAGGAAGGAAGTGGCGTGCGAGGAACGCCGGCACTTAGCATCCAAAATTTAGCATCTCTCCGCACGAAACAAGTGAACTCTACCCACGCAGGCATTGCAGTTCCAGCAATAAATTTAACCAGCATTACGTACGAAATCCAAGCAAATTAATACGCAAGACACTGGTGCGAGTAATTTTCAAATGTAAATAGAAAAAGTTTAAATAAAATCTTAGCGAAGTCACAGGCTATAAATAAAAAGGTCACTCGGTCCAGAAGTTTTAAAATGTACACAGCAAAAACTGAAATGGCCTTATGTATAAAAAAATTAGACCATTTGGTCCGCAAAAATTCTTGCAAGTTAACTTATGATTTTCTTGCAATGATTGTGCATGACAAATTAATGGATTATTCGATTATTATATATGTCAAGCAGTTTACCAAGAATTTATCATATGCTTAATCGAAGCGTAAATTTTGATAACACAGTTTAAATAAATGTTATGGAAAAAAAATTGTCTTAACACTTTCCCGGGCGTTTCAGAGGGTAAAAATTCATAATTATATATTATTTTATATTTGCATGAAACATTGTTAGTTTTGTAAACGTTACTTCGGAGCACATTATCCTCTTACAAAAATTTTTTTAGCTCAGCCAGTTTTCCCATAACGTCATTTCAAAGTAAAAATTTGCATGTGTTTAGTACCCCCTCTCCCCGAAAACCAATCAACATTATGAAACGAAATAATTCACAGTGAAAGTACATTTCTCTGGCTAGGGGTTTAAGTATACAAAATCCCATTCAAACAATGTTTTGTGTATTTAAACAATTTGTGTAATTTGAAAGTTTTGTTTTGCTACTTTCAAAATATGTTTTTAAAAATACAAAACTATTTTGTATTGGGTATTTAAAAGCCCTAGCCTGTGACATGTACTTTGACTGAATTATTTAGTTTCAGTTGATTGGTTTTCGGGAAGTGTATGAACTAAAAGCATGCAAATTTTGACTTTGAAATGCCACTATGGGAAAAATCAGCTGAGCTAATTTTTTGTAAGAGGCAAATGTACTCTGAAGTAACGTCTACAAAACACACACTGTTTCATACAAATTTAAATAATATAAAATTACGGTTTTTTACCCTCTGAACGCCATTAAACAGGCCCTAGCCGACACCTACCTCTTCTCCCACCCCCTTTTCTTTCATGTACCAAGAAACTGTTATACACTATATTCGTCCTACACATAATCGCGCACCTCTTTTTATACAGGACTGAAGTGTTTCTACATCGACTCGTCCAACTAAGAACAACGTACGCGACATTTCTGCAATTTTTGTATTATTAAACATACTCACCAATAATTTTGCTCAAATACGGGTGTTATTTAAGTACAGGAAATCATCCATACCGAGCATATCAGGAAATATTATACATTAAGCAAATATACTCTTGGAACTTCGACAAACGTCTCAAAAAAGGTGGGAAACTTTATACAGTAGTATATATACACTATAACCGGGTTCTCGCTTTAAAAGAATGTGGAAATGGCTACTGTTCCAAATAATAATAAAAACACGCAAAAAGTATCGTAAACTCGCAACAACGTTACAAAATTTTATAGATCTTCGCAAGGATTTCCCCCTCCCTAGCTATTTTTTATTTCACCACAACAGAACATCGACAATTCAATAATCTAAGCCAACACGTCTAAGGTCTCTTCCGTTACGTCATACGAGATGAGATGCTTTACGTGACATTTCAACACCCCGTCGACTACGCGAAAGTCTTTCTCTGGCTACTCATTTGACATTACGACTACGCAAATACACAGGTCCCACGCTATTTTGCAATATATAAAGCTTTATAAAAACATTACCTCGTATTTTTACTAGCTATACTAAAATACTAAATTGGGGAGGAAGGATCCTCCATTCACATACATACGTGCTTGGAATGTGTATTTTATCTTCTATATCACGCAAATAAAAGTACATATTTTTTCTTTGAAAAGTTTTCATTTGGGATAATTTTATTGTCTTAATCGAAAACAATCAGACAATTTTTTCCCAACATAAAAGGTTGCCTTGAAAGAACATCTAGCTTTACTATAAATATTTACTACGCAACTATTTTAATTAGTGTACGTGATCACGTGATGTCATGATTTATGCTCTCTCATTGTCCCCTGCCCTTGGCTAATTCGTCACTTTTTAATTTTTGTCCTAGGTTGTCTCATCATGTCCTCTGTCCCAACCTTGTGTAAAGAATAAGAATTTGACGTCATGAATCCGCGTTTAATTATATATATATATATAAAAGGGCTCAGTGAGAGGTTGTAAATACATTTAATGACCATGTTAATACGGCATCCGCAAACAAGGGCGAGTGGTATTGTAGCATAGGCTTTACAGCAGTCTGTTTCCCTGCCAATACATTCCAAGTATGGGCGAACATGTGCGGAGTGACACAGCCCGTCACCTTACAATGAACTCTGGTATAGGCGGTTCGGGATTAAGTGAACACTGAAAAAAGCCTTGCTAAAGTTCTATTTTCAGCCAATTTGTATCTTTCCGCGCGTAACGGCTAACGACTGTAAGCGCCTAACCTCTCTGGACACGTCACTTGATGTTGGCGCGTGTAAGATAAATTGTGCAGTCGGTAGGTATCTATACAGTTTGATAAAAACACTTCATTAACTATATGAAACAAAATTATGTCGATTTTGGTTGATTTTGTTTCAGTGTTGTTGTATTTAAATATGAAAATTCACGGAAATATATTGCGTAATTTCGCTGCCAACCATACCAGCAATAAGGGAACTATTGTTAATGTTGAATTATATGCAGTAACGGCTAGTGATAGTTTTCAAAGGTTAAATTTTTAGTGCTCACTTTATCCCGATTGGCTTATAAAGATCATTCGGGATAAAGTGAGCATTAATAATTTAACCTTTGAAATATATCACAAGCTGCTACTGCATATAATTCAACATTAATTATAGTTACCTTACTGCTTGTATGGTTGGCAGCAAAATTACGTAATGTAGTTCCGTGTGTTTTCCTATTTAAATACAATACAGAAGCAAGATCAACCAAAATCAGCATAATTGTACGGCATTATTTGAGAGGTTAGACATTTCCCGTCGTTAGTCGTTACGTGCGGAAAGATACGAATTGGCTGAAAATAGAACTTTAGCGGGTTTTTTTTGAGTGCCTACTTAATTCCGAACCGCCTGTATAACCATAGCATAATGAACACACACGAACAGTGTTAAAACGTTATAAACAGTATTTACACAACCAACCACAAAAACAACACGACGTGTCAAACTAAACGTGGTTTTAAATAAAGTCTGCAATATCTAAAGTCCTACTGCACCTTTCCGTTGCATTATACATATTGCCCTGAGCTTTTACTTACTCGTGCCTGTATGTTTACATTGTACTGCTCACTATCCTTTATGTAAGATATGTTATCATTAAATAAAGTAATTAACAGTAAACTGTCATAGTAACTTCTATATAAGTCTCTGTACATCAGCTCTTTAACTTATTAACTTCACTCCCTCCATATTCACCACAAGATAATAGTTGTATATACAAAGTTCGTAGAGCAAATGTAAAATAATCCGAAGCAAAATATCTATATTAAATGTAGTTAGCCAAAATGTGAACATTAATTTAATAGCAGTAGTCAACAATTGTAAATGTCTTAAAACGCTTAGGACTACTCGTATTTCCAATGTCTTGAACAACAACAACAACAACAACAATAATAATAGTAGTAGTAATAACTCAAAGAACAAACAGTGCAAAGATCTATGCGTACAACTTATCGCTGACGCCAAGTAAGCTCACGCCATCTCTCGGTGAAATTATAAACCGTGATGCTAATCGCAGACGGAGCATTGAGCTAACGACGGAAAGTTACACGTCGCTTAGTGTTTGCATGCATTACGTTGAACTGTGTGGTCATTAGGTGCATACATAGGTTGATAAAATAAGTTCATAAATTATATACCGTAGAAGAGGGTGTCTTGGGACACTTTTACACTGTATGCAATTTTACGTAGACATTAATTGTTTGTAATTTATCACAGGTATACTTCTTTACTCAAGGGTTGTCATACGTGGGAAAGCATACTTTGAAATGTTCCCTCGTACGTCACACAAATATGTCGATTTCACATTGTTTAAATTCGAGACTGCTGAATTGAAATAATAAAACAAGTTACATGGAATTACATTTCGCTACTTCACGCTAACCACTCGAGGAGTCTGGCAAACATTGCTAACGTTAAATCAGGCCTAAATGCAGAATCGTGCCAGGAAAGTTTATTTCAAAAGTGTTCACTTTATTACGAACCACTCAGTCTCGACATGTTACGACAAATTTGCAGCAAGCATGTAACGTGCACACACAATCACGTGACATGACAGCATCTGCAGCACTAAATCTGCACTGCAGGGACGGAGAACAGGGCGAACGCCCCCTCGACTAGTGACGTCATTGTGTGGGAGGGCTCCGAAGTGGGCAGCTATTTATACAGCCATGAATGGAACAAGTTTAGTTCTGCTCTCCCTCGAAATCCACTATGTAAGGTCCTCTCTCTCTCTCTTTTCCCCCCTCTTTTCGTTTCTTTATTTTTTATCTCGTTACAGCGAGCAGAACGCCCGACAATATAGACGGCGCATGGTACAGACATCGTGAAAAATATAAATGCACCGCGCATGTGCACTGCTCGGAGGCTTTTTTTTTGTTTTAAGGATTTTTCATTCACTCACAACAAAATAAATATGACAAAGTCACGAAACTAACAGTAAAATTATTTTGTACAGTTTTTAAACACAATTGTAAATATTTAAATAATACATATTATGCAATGTAATTTTTAAAAAATGGTTACTCGTAATAATAGCATTCACTGCTTAACAGATGTTTTTCTTTTAACATTATCATAAAATATAAAACACGTGAATAAAAACACCATTACCATAATAAATTTTTATAGTCACGACGTTAGCCTGGATTGAGAAAAACTCCAACTAGAAGTTACCTCAACTAGCTTTCAATATCGCATCGCAGTGGTGCAATGCCAAAGCCACACACATAATGCGATACATATATGATTCGCAAACTTAATTACGATGCCTAAAAATACAGGTTCCTCCTTAAAAGTGGGTCGAAGAATCATAAGCTGACACTGAATAGCAGGGATATAAAACAAATAAAAAGAAAGAGCTGATATACATTAAATTTTTGATACGGGGTTTGGGGTTCCACTTTTTAACTAAATAAATAAAGGGAACTAACAAATAAAGAAAAGTAAATATAATATATAATAAAATATATATACACACACGTACGCAAAATGACGAAATGCATACTTCGAAAATGCGTAACTTCAAATGTTGTACAACAGTTTGCTACAGATACGCAAATGAAGTAATTAGAACGCCGACCCTACGTTAATATTCCACATGTTAAAAAAAGTGACCAGAGCTAACAAGATCGTCGTATCGATCAATTTCGGGTAAACCGTGGTAAGCTGGTAGCAAAATAAAGTGAACCCGCATGCACAAACAAAAAATCAGCACGAAAACAGTCAATTTTTGAGGAAAATGATCGAGGAGCTGAAACTTGGGATTTAAATTTTATTTATCGATTAGTGAAAACACATTATTATAGTTGTGAAGAAAAATAACTTGTTGCCGTGTATTTTGTTTGTCTCGGAACATAAAACTTATCAGCTGCCGAAGTTTTATTTAGTAACAATATTTAATTTAATTTTGAATTCCCGGCCAGTAAAAAAAAGCTTGCTTGCAGATGAATGACGACAGTAACTTCTGTAGACGGGCAAAACCGCAGTGTGAGAGAGACAGTATCTAAATCAAGCATGTCAGTGTTTCCATAAACAGCTCGGGTAAAGGCCTGGTTACCCAGACCACTTATTCTTTACCAAAGTCTATGAACCCTTCCACAACCAAAGGGGGGGGGGGGGAAAGGAGGGAGGAGGGCACGCTAATATCATGTGCCCAGCTTGAAGAGCATCTTTCAAACAGGGGATAAAACTGGACGAACAGCTCTAGGCGGTATCAGGGGGAAAAAGAAAGGTGGTTGATGTGGTGGCTAAGAGGGCGGGGGGAATAGGGAGAAAAGAATAAACACTACCAGGAAAAAAGACGCCTCTATAAAAATAGTTTCGTTCCCAGGGTTACCCCCTCACACTGTATAGTTAAAGCACGGTTTCGGTCGTCATTTTGGATTATTTTATTTTTAGCTTTTATAAAATTCTGAGAAGAAGAATGTGGAATTTACGATTATAGCGCGAATTCAACTTACCCTGCGCTACAGTACACACATTCGTCTGGGATAAAGTGAGCACGAAATATTTAACAGTTAAAAAATATCACTAGTCGTTACTAAATATAGTTCAACATGAACCCTAGTAGCCTTACTTTTTTTTTGTCATGTTAGTCATCATTAGTTTTTAATTATTTTTTTCTTAGTTTTTAGCAGTTCTATGTATATGTAATTTTATTTTGTGCATCTGTAAAAAATGGTTAAGTGTAAGAGAAGGCTACATGCCTTAACTTCGCCATTTGATAAATAAGACAATAAATAAATAAATAAATAAAAATATATGGTTCGCAGTGAAATTACGCAATATAGTTCCATGATTTTCTTATTTAAACATAACAGTGAAACAAAAGCAACCGAAATCGTCATTGTTTTTATATAATTAATAAACTGTTGTTTCAAACTATACAGATTCCTATTTACACGCGTAAACATCAAGAGACGTGTCCAGGGAGGTTAGAGATTTCCTGTCGTCAGTCGTTACACGCGGAAAGATACGAATTGGCTGAAAATAGAACTTTAGCGGGGCTTTTTTTGGGTGCTTACTTTATCCTGAACTGCCTATACAGTTAAACTTTTAACGCATATTTGGGCCACAAACGGTCCAACAACATTTTATCTCTCTTAATTTGTGTGACTAATTGTAACCTACATGTACGTTAATAGTTGAACTGCTGTGCCTGTACTGTTAGCGCAAGATAAATACAATTCATGGTAAACTCCACAATTCTCTTCTCAGAATTTCATAAAAGCGACAAATAAAATAACGCAATGGCGACAGAAGTTGCATATGTGCGGGGAACAAAATTGGTGGAGTGCTAAAGGCGCTGCTGACCGGTGCATGCATGACAGTGCAAGCCACTCAACTGGCGCCAAGAGCATACTATAACTATCCATCTTCCTACACTTTCAGTGGTAACTGTGTATAATGTTGTGGGCTGTATGACGAAGTCTAACACACTATGTTTATGTAGTTTTTAGGTAGGTGAGAGGGTTTTACGGTCCTTTATCAAACAAAGAGGTCTTAAACAGTTTGTGGATACTAGCTTTTTTTTTTTACGTTCACGAGACGAAAACGGGGATGGCGATAAGTCGAATATAACACGTCCGTCAAGCGCCTCATCGCCTCTAGGCGCGAAGGTCTAAACTAGCGTGCAGTGTTTTCCTAGAAACAGTTTTTCAACAGGGATTCAAGCGATGACCTTGTTATTTTATTTGTGGAAAGTATGTGGTAAAATCCAATGCAGGTTTCTATGATTTAGTTTTCAGATTACGGTTGATATTTTCTCAGTTAAAGTAACCTGAAAAAGTAATTTTTAGCACTTTTCAATCGTACAGTTTGAAACAAGTCTTCCTTTCGTAGATAAACACACGTGAAAAATGTTTAATAACAGCTATAGAAGAAAAATACGTTCCGTAGCTCGCTACAACACGTCTCACGCGCCAGGTCCAGCCGGCGAAGTATTTGTGTTTTTAGAAACTGGTCGGTTTTTCCCCACATAAGGCTTTCTGAACAATTACACGCTGAGAGATACGAAAATACTTTATTTTAAATAACCACGCGGATCTTTAACGTATAGCTCCATAGTTTCAAGTGCGAGTTTTCTTTTATAAGTATACAACTCGGTGGACGTATTCTGCCCGTTAGAAGCCAAGAAGTATGGAGCGGTAAGGACGAAACAGTATGCACATCACGCTTCCTCCTAGCCTCTAAGCGCCATTCACTAAACTGACGCACATTCTCCTCGTCTCTATGATGAAGGCCTGCTGTATCCGCACATATATATTATTATTTTAAAGGAAATTTATCATGCCTAGAAAATGACATCAAAACCGCCCATTTTCAGCCGCGAGAAAATAAGATTAATAGATTAACGGAGAACCTGAAGAAAGGCATAAAAGGGTGGAACGTTCTTCGAATGCTATTCCCAAGCAGACGTCAACCACGTCGGGTTCAGCACACCATTCGACAGCCACCGGCATGTGGTATATCGAAAAGAGTAATACTACAGCAAACTCGCTGTACGCGTACAACTTTGGAGCCTATTCAGTAATTTACAACACTGCCATTAATTTAAACCAATGTGTGAGAAAACTTGTCCACGGTATAAGTGCACAGCTTTAAAATAAAGAAATTCTTGTCTGAAAATAATTATACAAGTATTTTTTTCCTCGTGGCAAAAAAAAAAGTTAACTTTTAAGTATGGTGAATATATAAAGTATACTTGTTACTAACATGTTTACAAGTGGAAAAAAAAGTAATAATTGAACAAGACAGAGAGAGAGAGAGAGAGAGAGATAGATAAAGAATAAAAAAAAGGGGGGGGAGAAGAATAACAGTATAACCATCTTTCAAAAACGTTCAATTTTATATGGATAGGCTATAACTATGAACGTGTCTATAATTTGTGCCAAGTGTCCCTGAGATTTGTACAGAAAGATACATTTTTCCTTGTGGATTCTATAGGTCAATGTTGCTTTACGCTAAGGCGTGAATCGTGCCCGTTCGCGACTTGAGCGTAACCTACATGTATTCCTTGTAATAACTCATGTTTAGAATAACGTCTGGACCCATCTTAGGATGTGTCTCAATTTAAAGAGTGCTTTGTTTAGATAGTCCTTTTTCGGATAACACTTCTCTGCTGTTCTCGCTCTAAATTAATTTGTAGGCGATTCAAATCATAATTTTGAACTTAAACCGGCGTCGTATTTCAAAAAGGGAATAGCTGTTTATAGACGGTGCGAACTTTGTTCATGCATTTAAACGCATATAAGGGCCGAACATGTTAACTTAATTTCTCGCCATAAAGCAACTATTCACTGGAAATAATTATTTATGTATAAATATAAAAATATTATCAATATATGACGCACGTTTATTCAGTAACCTCAGACCATAGTTGTAATCAAGATGGCGCACGCCAGAGAGCATGGGAGAGCGAGAGCACGAAAGAGCACTCTTTCGGTGAATTGAGACATGGCCTTAAATATTACCCAAAATAAATTCGTGACAACCGTGTTTGTTCTCTGGCGTGGGCGATACTGCCAACAGGATGAACTCCAACCAGTATTGAAACATTTAGCCAAACGAGGTGGCTCAACGACACGTTAACACTCCCATTCGGGAGGGCTCGGGTTCAATTCCTGATCCTCAGCCATCCTGATCTCTGTTCTCCACGGCTTCCCTAAATAGCCCCAGGCGAATGTACGGGTGGATCCTTGACTAAGGGCGATTACTCTCATATTTCCTGTCACTGTATGATGTTGCGTGAAACCGGCACTAACGCATCGCTGTCAACGAGACGTAAAGATCATTTAGATAACTAAAAATTAAACATTCATTTAAGAGAAGTCTTCACCTGACGCATAAACGTGTAAAATATATTCCCAATACCTTTATCTATTAGTTTCGATATAGTACAATAATTATAATAAAACCGCATACCTATTAAACATGATTTGGGACTTAAAGAGATCAGTACAAAAATACTGCTATATTATTCTTGACGACCATAATAAAGTCACCCATATTGCCTCCCTTCGTTGTTGCCACCAGCGGGTAAAGAAATCATGAGACAAGGATGTCTAGAAATTATTCTCACATATTTGTAACTTGCGCTTTACTATAAACGGTTCGCAGTCAAGTATTCCCTATTATAAACCTGGCCACTTATTTCATTTTATTCCGAGCATTTAAGCTCATATTAAGGGGCCCGCCTCGTTGCCATAAAATCACACTGCAGCGTGTTTGAAGAAAAAGTTTTACACCGAAACTAATACACGTGTGTTCACGCCGTTTCTCTACGAAAAGAACACACATTTCATTTGACTGCCCTTAAGTACTTTTAAGACAGCACACATATTAGAAATCCCCTTTTAGGGCACGTCCAAATAAACACAGTGCATACATTTTACCGTACTCAAAGGCTGTAAAATGTAAGGCAGCTATAAAAATAAATATATTTGTTGATATTTACGCTGGAAGATTTTAAAAACAGCTTTTTTTTTTAACGTGAACCACTATAAATTTTATATTATTCGTTATCGTTTCATGTATTAATATGTAAAAATTTACAGTTTTTTCTGCAATTTCAATGCCACTATATTAATTAACCGTGTCACATCGGCGATAAACATATAAATTCTTTAAAATACAGGATACTTAGTTCGCGATTTAAAAAACGGAAATATAAAATTTGATTAAGTAAAATCGATGTTATCATCGGCATATAGATATTCCGAAAAGTTGCAGCGTTATCGACATACCGAAAAGTTATATAATCGATTTATCAAAATTACCTAGTAAGCAGTTAAATTTAATATCGATATCCCAATTTATATCGAACAGTCCTATTAAATACACGAACGATTTGCCAGACTTACGTAGAGGGGGGAGTCATAGGCGTTTCGAATAGCCAACTATGTAGAAAGTTCACCTAAAAAGTTTTATTATTCTAAGTAGTTAAGTTTTTTCTTATAATGACTATACAAAAACGTCGAAATTATGACAGTGGCAGATAATTATACAAAAAATATGAAAAAAATATATATATATATATATATATATATATTGTGGAAATGTTACTCCTTTTTAACGTGCAGTATTTGGCCATAATTCCACAAATAACGAAGTGTAAGGTACGCAACGCACCAACTGTTTTGTCCAAAGAACTATAGCACGGCTTGCATCCCGCAATCGGTGCATGCTGGCCGAAATGGCGGCGACACAAAACGATGCTAGTCGCTCGCGCCAAATACGTGAGTTGAGTTATAAAAGAGTTGAACAAAAAAAAAAAAAGGGGGGGGGGGGGAGTACAGAAAGCGAGAACCTTAAAGAAACGTGAAGTGGAAGAGAGACAGAAGGAGGGGAAGCGCAGACGTGTCTGCCTGACATGCCTCTCAATGCGGCGCGACGTTGGCAAGCCTCGCGCTGCGCGACGTTGGCAAGCCTCGCGCTGCGCGGGAGAGCCGGCAACATCGCACATCTGAGAAAGGGGGAAGCCAAGCCAACGCAGCTGTTGCTGATCGTGACAGCGACAGGAAAGAGCTCCCTACGATTTCGCACCGGTTCCCGCTCCCACGATCAGGCCCTAGAAGCTCGAACAGGACAAACGAATCTTTACCGAAGATTGCTGAAGTTGAGGGCATTCGAAACGGCAATTTTGAGCATAGAAAAATAAATGCTTTACGGAATAATATCGCACTAAAATTATGTATTTGTAATAAACAAATAGTTAATCTTATTTAGTGTTATCAAAATGTATATGTAATAATAAAATCTACATTTTCAATTTAGTAAAAAACTACCAAAGTGAAACAATGAAAATTATAGTCAATTCCGTGTTCTAATGTTGTATTCATTGTATTGCTTTTGCTGCCTTCTTCGGATAAAATAAGGTTCTCGTTATTTTTAACGTCGAGTTACAACTCTTCTCATATACTTCGTGTCCACGATAGGGACGGGACTGAACATTACTTCGGTTAATTCTACTACAGTTTAAGAATATATTAAAATTTCTTGTGGCCCGGTTTGGCCAGGAACAATTTCTGCCGTTAATTACTTTGGTTGGGGGGGATGGCCGCTTGAAATGAGAAATTGTAATTGCGTCAAATAATTAGAAAAATATCTTCCACGAAAGTTTTAAAACAGGAAATAATATCTGAGTCTCCCCCCCCCCCCCCACTAACGATATCAAAGCAACTTGTAGTAGAAATTTACCTTTGCCGAAAAAATAACAATGAGCTTCCTAAGGCGCTTATAAATATTCGCGAATGTATGGTAGGTTCGCTATAATTTCCAATTTAAGGCGTACAAAATTTAACACAAGTTTCCAAAGTAGCCATTGGAAAATAACATTAAAATTAAATTGATGATTTTCAAAAGCACATTTTCGGATAATTCTGTGGAATAAAAACTATTCTTATAAGGAAGAGAGCTTTTACATAGATTTATTGAATTGTACTAGTTAGGCCGTATTCAAGCACAGTTTTCCTATATTTACACATGTTCATTGCTTGCTGCTAATCGTTCCCAAACCACTGAGACAATGGACAGTGACGAAATATTTACAGAGTACTGAGAATGTTCTAATACTGCTGACGAACACTGACAGACCATCAAGTGATTACAGTTATCATCAGCAATAACGGAAAGTTAAGGACGTTGGACCCGTAAAAATTCAAAATTTTATATTTGTGCCAAATACTGATCAACTTTTACACATCAGATGACATGTAATTTCCCCAAATAAAAAAAATTAGGTCCCATAGTTTTAGCATAATCACCTATCAAAGTCGCAAAATGACAGTTGCGGTGTAGCCAAAATAATAAAAAATAATTATTTTTCAGAAACAAGATAATTCATATTAATTCTTAATGATATGAGCTATTTCAAGACACTTTTGTGAACACAAAGCGATACGTTTTTGTGCTACGTTTTTGTATTTTTAAAAAATTGATGAAAATGAGTAAATTTTTGCATAACTTTGACTTTTGGCGACTACTGAAATTTTCAAAACTAACTTTTGTCAACCATGTATTAAATTCGTTGATACACTGACTATAAGTTACAGTAATTCTGAATTTATTAGTTAGTTACTTTTTTTGATTTTGGCTACACCACAGTGGCCATTTTGCGACTTTGATGAGTGATTATGCAAAAACTATGGGGCCTAATTTTTTTTTTATTTCGGGAAATGACGTGTTAACTGATGTGCAAAAGTTGAACAGTGTTTGGCATAATTATAAAAAAAAAATGAAATTTTACGGGTCCAACGCCCTTAAGGCCATGATCGTTCATTTATTTCAAACAAATGCAAATAAATTGAATATTTTTAAACCAAATCCTTTGAAAAAAATGTGAGACTGTACAGACATACGATACACAATTTTGCCAGAGCGTTTTTTGAAATAATGTACCGTTTGCTAGCAAAAAATTATTTTGCTCCATTTTGGCTTATTTTGATTACAAAATTTGTGCTATTACAGGGGCAAAACTCTAAAAATCCGTTTGGTGTATTGCAACAGAAAAATTAAGATACAAACGATGATATATAAGGGTTAAAACTGCAAGAATGAATTTTTGATATATGTATCAATTTGCGTTTAAAAATATTTTTTTTCGAAACTACTGCTAAACTAAAGAGCGAGGCCTTAAATTAGGGGGACCGGGAGCAGGAGCATCACTCAATACAACTCGAAGATCGAAGGAAAGGGAACTCATGCAGAAGGACTCCTCCACTGTTCAACAAATAAAACAAAGACGTCCTGAAACATATGCATAATAAGAACACCACGCGAATCCTGGCTACATTGGAGACGAAAATGTTACTGGCAAAATATTGTACGACTTTTTCCATGCACAATGTGGCAACATAGCAATGTAGTTAATCCCCGAGATATCTTGACTTATCTTAACTGCTGCTGTTGCTGTTCTGACCTGCATATTATCGGTTCAGCCCAAATGATTCTAAGCTGATGTAACATATCTGGACGAGGAGCGCAAGAGGGTACTTTATCCGTGCAATGTTGCCACATTGTGCACGTAAAATGTCGTCCTACAACATTTTGCCACTTAAGCCGGATTGAAAACCACACTTAACGTACGTACGAACACACGCACGTACGTTAGGAATTAGAGATTGGATTCACAAAAAAATTTATCTAGACATGCGTGGAAAACGTTTATTTAATTACAAAACGTCGGTAACAGATGAGCGTATTTTATTTTTAATTTCGAAGCGAATTAAAAAATTTATGACCACAAGATAAACGATTTCTCAGTAAATATTCAAATGATTCTTACGTGTGTACATGCTGCATTCACAAGTAACCATCACTTGGCGTGCGTACGTACGAAGTAAGAAGTTGATCAACTCTATTACGTACGTACGCACGCTACGCGAGGGGCGAGGAAATGAATGTTAGCATGCACACTTGGGGTTTCTACTTTCACACGTACGTACGCACGCTACACGAGGAAGTGAATGTTAGCATGCACACTTGGGTTTTCTACTTTCACACGTACGTACGTACGAGAAATGGTGGTTGTGAATCCAGCTGT
>PNEQ01092005.1:0-44802 GCA_003012365.1 Medauroidea extradentata
TTTTTCAATATTATCTTTAAAGCATTTTTTTCTCACTAATCCTTGTATATAAGAAAAAATATTTACAAGACAAAAAACAAAAATGAACCATTTCTGTAGTAGTATATTAAACAATTCTGCTATTTCTTCCATTCAGTATACAGCATGCTGACTGCATGAAATCCTTGGATTTTTCTCATACTGTTCTTTCTTGAAATATTTTTTAAAATACGGGGACATGTCCGTATTTAATTTTTACGGACTCAATTTCCGTATATTTACGGCGAATTTCCGTAAAAAATTAAGTAATTTCACGGAAATTTTTAACAGTGTGTTCGACTTGTACAAGAAAGATACCGTAAACTAGAACCGTTCCTATCCTTCACTAGCTAGTACACAAGTCTTTCTATGACACGCACTAGAATGCTCGGTGGCCATTCACACGATACAAGTTCTTGCAAGTCGAGATGAACAAGAAAGTGATCGCCTTCTTTCATAATAAAGATGTCCGTGTGCTCTAGTCTGAACATAATCTCGAACTAAATCGTTTAAATTTTTATGTTCTTAACTATCCCTCGAAAGTATGAGTACTGAATTGGGTGAAACTCGGTACCGGCGGATTCTTTGGTGACGGAAAGTCGGTTTGGCTCACGTTCAGATAGTGTCTTATTGATAGAGGCAGTGATTTAAAAACTATACTTAAATTGGCGGCGGAAGGATGGTCTTGTATGTATGTATCCCTGACGTCTGAGAAAAGATTTTGCCGCCAGTTTGTTTAATGACTTACTCCCATATTCGTAGTTCTGCTGCATGGTCGGTGATTGGATAGTTCAGACTCTTATGCGTCTTGGTGTTCTACCGGCAAATAAAAAACTCGTGGTGTTGCAGTAATAGAGTTCTGATTGTCACAGTCAATTGAGAGACCTTTCTGTACAAACACACGCTGGCAATAACCCCGAATCAGGTTTGTGCATGTCCACATAAGGTAGACATAACAACCAGCAGAGACAAACATTTTTTCGCGAAAGTCAAAAAGGTCCCTAAATACAGGCGATATACGAGAATCTTCAATAAATGAGCAGGAGTAACTCCGGATAGTCAAAAACTAAGTTGAGTCAGACAACAGCTGTTCTTATATGTATCTTGAGGCAGCAGAGTACGCACCATGCAGTTTGTATTTAGTTAAATATAAGTAGGGACGGGAATTTTTGGTGAAAAGATTTTTGCCTCACTTTGTTTCAGTGTTTTATGTGCACACCTGCAGGTCAACTTCATGGCTATTGACAGAGTGTTTTTGTGCAGAGTCGTTATTCATTTGACTGTGCCAATAAGAACACGGATAACTGCGACACATCACGTCTGTGATTTGCGGGTTTAACCTCCACACGCTGGGTGTTAAGGCATCCAATCACAAAGCAGAGCTGCAGGTGCGCATGTAAGGCACTGAAACAAAGCGATGCAAATATTTTCGTGAAATTTCCAGTCTCTAAATATTAGTCAATAACCTTAAATATGTCGGAGTGAAATGACGAAAAGCATGTATTCTACAGCAGAATTTGTGAGAACTGGATTACCTGCGACAGATCTATTGCAATGCCTGCTAGATCTCCTGACCTAACTCGACTGCTTTATGCTGGAACTATTAAAGAATCTTTTTTGCAAGGCCTTAATCTAATCGGAGCATGAGTTCGTCATTCGTTTGGCTGCTGATGCTGATTTTTGTAGCCACTGACTTTTCGTGAAAAAATATTTGCACCAATTTGTTTAAATGTCTTACGTGCACATCTGTACCTCTTTTTCGTGGTCAGTGATTGCATGCTTGTAACTCTAGGGCTGGTTTCACCATTGTTTAATTTAACTCGGTTTAACTAAGAGAAGTTGAAATTTTAACTCCTTATTTAACTGCGTTTAAGAACTTTTCGTTTCACCATGCAAATAATTCAGTTAACTAACTGGGTTTAGTTAAGCGAAGCAGAGTTGTGTGTATCAACAAGAAGGTGGCCAAGATTCAGGTACCAATCTATGCATTTTTATCTCATTATCTTTGGATATTCAGTGCTTAACTTTGTATTTCTAAGCGTGCGGAGAAAGTTGAGTAAGTTGAGGTTATAAAGGATGCATTCGTAATGTTTATTTAATAAGTTATTATGTGTAGCAAAAATAGAGACAGTAGGCATCTTTTTATATTTAAATCGTTGTTTACACCAAGGTATGGTGTCAACCAGATATAAGGGCTAATGTTCGGCCTAAATACTTGCAATTTGAGACTACATTACATTGGTTTATACAAGTGGCGTAGCGTGACTGTGATCCAAGACGTGTGATAATATCACTGACTATATCTTTGAGCACGTGGCAGTAGTATTGCACAGGCCGAGGTATTACTGGAGAATTAGTATAATGCCTCTTGTGTGCTATTGTCTCTGGAGTGAGCCTGCTCCTACCAGTCTAATAGTTCCAAAGATAACTTAGTTATGTACAGTCATAGCTTAGCACCGCACACCTTGGAAAATTCCACGCTACGTTATTGCACTGTAGCGGAATTAAATACGCACACAGACGTGTAATAGGTCACGCGATGGGTGCAATATGCGTGCAAAATCGTTGTAAATATGCGCTTGTCAAATGATTCAGCGCAAGTTAATTTTCTGTGTTCGCACATACGTAGGGCCCGGTAGTTTTCGCGAAAAGATTTTTGTCCCACTTTGTTTCAGTGTCTTACGTGTACACCTTCAGCTCAACTTCATGATTATTGACAGAGTATTTTTGTGCAGAGTTATTATTCATTTGACTGTGCCAATCAGTACATGGATATCTGTGACACATCACGCCTGTGATTTGCGGGTTTTAGCTCCAGACGTTGTATGTTGCGGCATCCAATCACTAACCACAAAGCAGATATGCAGATGCGCACGTAAGGCACTGAAACAAAGTGGTGCAAAAATTTTTTCGCGAAAACTACCGGACCCTACACATACGCAGTCAAATAAACGTGTGGTTGTAGTTTATTACAACTGAGACTATAGGTGTAAGTGAAGACACTTTTTACTTTCGCTGCACCTGCACTACGCTGCGTCGGTGCAAATAGTTTGTATTGATATCTATTCGGAGCCTTGTAACACGCATAAACGACGCTGTAGAGGATGAGACGGGATTGAATACGTTTATTCGGTGTGGTAATATCAAACAAAGAAGTCAGTCTGTTGAGTGTATTGTAACCGGCACATAGCCTTTAAATGTAAATAAATAACATATATATTGTAAATACTGTAAATTAGGTTGGAATAGTCGTAGAAAGCCAGTTTAAATTGCACTGTAATTAGGATTGTTTGTTTTATGTGTCTCAATTGCAAAATTTTGTTTAAAATAATTAATTTGTAAGTTAGTTTTGAGTACTGGCGAGAGGCGCAGTATGACCAGAGGATTGTGGCATTGTGTCACAGCAGATTGATGCATAACCCAGCAGGGGAGGGAAAGTTGCGAAAACATGGGGTGAAAGCGAGCGAACAGCCTTGAGCCGACGAGGGACACGCGGCGTGAATGCTGAAAACTAGGGCACCTAGAGGCGTGGCTACCCCCACCCCCCTGCTGTGCAATTTAATATTAACTTAATAATTAGTCATCAGAATTTTACAAAATTTTGTAAAAAAGTCCAAAGAGATATTAATGTTAATGTGTGTGAATTTTAAAAATATGCAATAAATTGATACGGAGGAATGGCAGGGTTTGTTGTCGTCACCCACGAGAGACGTGATTGGCGGAAAGTTAAAATGGGGGCGGTTCTAGGAGAGTTCGCCATGTAGGCGCGAAGGGAAAGTTAGAGGGACTCCTGCAGCAGCCTCCACGAAGGGTGGACGTGTCGCGGGGAGCCACCGCGGCCGATTGTGGTAAACCGCGTATATAGAGATACTTCGACGGCGATCTCCACGAAGTGTGGGCGCGTCTCGCGGAGCCACCGCGGGCGATTGTTGTAAGCCGAGTATATAAAGAGACTTCTGCTGCGACCGTCACGAAGAGTGGACGCGGGTCGATTCGCGGAAATTCGCGGTAACACATATAAAACTGATTCTTGCCGCGACTGTCACGAAGAGTGTGATATTCGCGTGAGGCCGTGATTAAAAACTTTAAAACGGTATTATAGCGTATCTCTCGTGGGACTGACGGAACAAGTTCAGGATTCCAAACTATCTAAGGCCATAAACTGTCGGTGTTTCAATGCAATAATAATAGATCCCCACACTACATTAAAAGAGAGAGGATATAACAGTATATTGCGGGGAAATGCTTCTCTGAAAATCTACTTGAAAAATTTAAAGTAGATTTTTATATCGGCAATTTTTAAGACTGTTTGGAAACACATTTACGACTTATATTTTATTAGCTACTGTCCCAGTATGCGTCACAGTGCCCAGTAAACATTTAGGGTATTCCGTTCTGCCCCTCTAACCCGTTTTGCAACCCCCTCCCACATTTCTTTTAGCAGAAACCTTCGTGGGCGCACGCACAACAACTCGCCAAAGTTTCAACCCAACAGCATAAGTAGTACATAACACACAGAAGAACAAACAAACATACATTCATTTGTATATATTACCAGTATTTATGACGGTAGGCTGAACTGTATAGAAGTTGATACACTGCAGCGCCATCTGGTGGTAAGTGGCGGGAAAATGGTTATCGCTAAAATATTCTCCGTGCTCAAATATCACTGTGTACCAATTTTCTTGTCGATCGGTCGAAAGGCATAGAATTTGACGCGCTGCAACGCCATCTAGTAACGATTGGCAAGTTAGAGTAAATTTGATAGTGTGAAACCCTTCTCCATGAAAAAATAACTGTATGTGCCAAGTTTCATTGTGGATGGTCAAACGGTGTTGAAGTTCATCAGTATCATACATACATTCATACATGCACACACGTATATACATTCGTACATACCTACATACTTTTTTATAAATAAAGATCAACACACAAAGTTACAACACACGCCAACTAAACCAAAGGATGAAATAAGGTATGTATAGAATATTAAGTACAGTCTATCACAAAATAATAATGCGATTTCCATAGGTCTATCAATCTCGTAAAAAATACTCCATTCAATTTCCAGTGCACTGTTTATGGTCTCGTACAGTATCTCTAGAAGTTTAAGCACTCAAGCGTTTTTACGTTTGTTACGTGTGGAACCACTGAGTGTCTGTGAGAAGAATTTTGCAGCAACTTGTTTCAGTGCCTCTCAAGCACATCCGCAGCTCTTCTTCATGGTTATTGGCTGCATGTGGTTGTGCAGGGGCGTCGCTTATTTGATATTTGACTGTGCCAATGAGGATAAGGCTACCAAGACACCATATGTCTGTGGTTTGCCGAAGGAACCCGGGACGTTTACAGTTAAAAACTTGCAATCACTAGAGATGATGGTTTATCGCGGGAAAACTTGACTGTTTGCTGGGTTTCAACGCAAGTTCAGCTTACCCAAAGACTGCTGGCTGTCGCTTGTACTTGGAGCTGTTACCCTACTTGAATGAGCCAATAAGAATCCCGCTATTGTAATATGTGATGTCTGTTATTGGTCGGCAGACAGCTACGTTGTGGCAGACGTACATCAGCCAATCACACATGTTGCAAGAAACTGCAGTGTTTTGAAGGGTACTTTGTCAATAAACATTTTCGCGATGTACCATCATCTCTAGCAATCACTGACCACGAAGCAGCTCTGAAGACGTGAGCATAGGACACTGGAATAAGTTGGTAGAAAATATTTTTCTCCAAAAATAGGTGGCTCAAGTCATGTGCTATGACTCTGAGGTCCAAGGCGTCCTCAGGTTGTTTAAACAAAAACTCTGGTTTTGATATTCTGGGACTATAAGTACGAACTTGCGTGGTCCGTGCCTCGACAACCAATTTTCCCTTCCCCACTTCCAAACGCTAACCGTCCCGCCATCGACAAACTTTTGTTTGTGTTTCCGCTGCCTCGTTGACCTTCTCCCGTTCACCATTAATCACAATTACTGCCCGGGTCGCCGTGCAGAAAACCACACGATCGTTATCGCTGTGTAATTAATTCGCTCTCACGACGCTTTTACGGCATACACCAATACATTGCACAACGGAGGGACTCTCCACAGAAATTAGCGCGTCTAGCGACTACAAAACAACGTGTCCCGCGCCCTTCGGACAGAATCTGAGTTTGTGGTTAATTGTTCAGATTACGTCCTTGAAATATCACCGTCCCCAACGGTTACAAAACAACTGTGTTAGTATCGGGCTGCGACTTAACAATGGGCGGGAATACATAGCGCAAAATTTATGGCTTCAGTATTATTACCACTATATTCATAAAACAAGCATACAAAACAATATTGTCAAACAAGTTTAACTTAAAATTAAAAAAAATAATGAGAACTAAAATGTAACACAAAACCAAATCAAATATGCCGGCAGCAAATATTTTTTAAATTCCTAACAGCAAATGATGGTAGCTTATACAATTATAGCGACTATACTTAAAACTAAATAACAAAATTATCATGTAAATCTTGGTTTCACTGTTAAGGATGACTTCTTCTCTTTTTTTACAGTGTTATAATTTTAGTATCATACCGTTTTATGAACAGGGTGCTTTACAGAATACTTATTTTTTAATACGCTGTCGCAGCCTTATGGTTCTTTTGATTACCGTGCTTGATGTTAAGAACGCTTGCCTGCCCCAGAGTCCTCGCAAGAATAAGGGCAAATATTTACATACTACCTTTAATTAAATGCGGCTGGCCAACTTATAAACTGATATACAGAATAGCCAGAAACTAACGCAAAATAAGCACCCCATTGCGGATCAAGGACTAAATTTGAGACGAAAATGTCAGTGGCAAAATGCTGTACGACGACATTTTACGTGCACAATGTGTCAACACTGCACGAAGAAAGTCCCCTTTTGCGCTTCACGTCCAGGTATTATTTTACTTACGTTACGTCAAGTAAACGTAGAATCATGTTTGGATTGTTCCGGATTTTAGCCTACACCCATGATATGCAGGTCAGAACAGTAGTAGTAAGATAAAGTGAGATATCAGCGGAGCACAAGAGGAGACTAACTACAATACTATGTTTCCACATTGTGCAAATAACATGTAATCGTACAACATTATGCCATTAACTTTTTCATCTCCAATTTAGCCGAGGACTCGTGTGGTGTGTTTATACGCTAATTATACGCAGATTAAGACCCTTGTACCGGCGCATCAGCTGTCCAATACCCTCTGTAAAGAAAGTTGCCGCCTGCCTATTGAACCGTGTTCGTTTCAATAATTTGGGCGTGGTACGTGTACAAGACACATAAAAAGTGATTTTAAAAAATTTTGTTTCTTCATGGGTAGAGGCCGGAAAATTTCGCGGATTCAATTACCTGCATGTTAGAATGCAGTGTCCTATACATACTCAAGCCCCGACCATTTGTCCACTAGCTGCTACTCAGTGGGACAACAGACAAAGGAATATACTAGGCTTGAATATGCATAGGACAATGGATTCTAGCCTGCGGGTCATTGAATCCGCGAAATTTTCCGGCCTCTATTCATGGGATACCATAAAGCGATACCAAACGAATCGTAACGCAGCACTATTGTTTACTCTTTTCTTCCCAACCACGTTCAGTGGCTAAACCAACACGCCAGCTGCAGCTGCGACATTAAGGCCGCGATATTACAGCAAATTTTCATTACCTAGGTTTTAATTTTTTACTTGTACCAGGTATTTCTTTCTTATTTTAGACACAAAATGTTACTAAATTTTGCTCTTGTCTAAGTTTTTATCTCTCATATCTGTCGCTTAATTGCTTGTTAAAGTCAATATGTGCATGTTTCCGTTTTAAGGACTGCACTAAAACCAACTCATATACCAAAATGAAAAAAAAAATATTCATAGTGGACAAAGACGTCGCAGTCTACAATTTCACGTACATAAAACAAAGAATAACTACTTTTTGTATTTAAATATAAACGCTGAAGTTTAAAACAAAAATTTCAAAATTTCAAATATATTAAAAAAAAATACAAAAATGATTTATTTAATGGTTTAACGTAGCTGAACTTGTAGCCCACAACATTGTTATTCACTGTATATTTTTTCACTTTGGTGAGTTGGTTTTAGAGTCGTCCTTAAAACGGAAACATGTAAATTTTGGCTTTAACGAGCGATTACGCAAAACTTATACGAGATGTAAAAATATATATAAAAGCAAAATTTAGTCGCATTTTGTGTCTAAAAGAAGAAAAAAATATGTGGTACAAATATAAAAATAAAAATATGGTGATGAAAATCGCTGTTTACCTAACGCGCCATTAACTGTCCGGCCAAATACGAGCTGCACGGCGTCATTAGATTTTTACAGGAAGAAGGGAACAACTCAGCACAAACGGAGAACAGTTTTTGAGTCAAATTGTGACAGGAGGTGAACCATGGTTTCATTTCGACAGTGTAAAAACGAAACTTCACCCACAACAATGGATGCACACCCACTCTCCAAATAAGCCAAAACAGTTTAAACGGACATTCGACACTACGAAACTGATGGCCACAGTGTCCTGAGGTCACCAAGGTGTGCTCATGCCGGGTACAACAATCAATGTTGCTGCAAACTGCACGGCATTACGAAGACTACAGCAATCGATACGCAACAAATGGCGAGGAATGTTGATATCGGGTATTGTCTTGATACATGATAATGCCCGAACGCATAGTGCTACCGTAACCTGTTGGGTTAAATAAACACAATATGTAAAAATCTTCCCTTCTTCCTGCGAGGACTCTGGGACAGACAAGCGTCCTTAATATCAAACACGGTAACAAAAAAAAAATATATACGGCTGCGACAGCGTGTTAAAAAAATAAGTATTCTTTAAAATACCCAGTTGATAAAACGACATGATACTAAAATTAAAACACTGTAAAAAAAAAAGAGAAGCAGTCATCCTTAACAGTTTAACCAAGAATTATATGATATTTTTGTTATTTAGTTTTAAGTGGTCGCTATAATTATGTAAGCTATATATATATATATATATATATATATATATATATATATATATAAGCCTATATTATTATATAATCTATCATTTGCTATTAGGAGTTTAAAAAATATTTGCTGCCGGCATATTTGATTTGGTTTTGTGTTACATTTCAGCACACATTATTGCTTGCAAGTTTCCAATGGCAAGTGTTTGATCGCCGTCCTTACTGTCCAGATTAACTTAAACTTGGATAGGCAGTGTCTTTAGGATGTAATATTATTTAGAAATATTTTTTAATATGTGAACAAATTACATTTCTTGAAGGTATACTTACCTAAACGTTACTTATTCACAAGACAATTTTTTAAATGAATGACAGATTACACGTTATATTTGTTTACACGTTGATCAAACCATTCATATTGATGCGTGCCATGTGCCTGGAAGCCAGTGGTCGGCGGCTGTTTCGTAACACTTTGTTAGACTGGCCCCTGAATCATACGCTGGGCGGCTACGTGGCTCAATTCATGTCCGAAATATGTAGTAATGTCTATTTTTGGACCCATGTAATGCGGTTATTCCCAGACTGTTTCAAGGAGTATAAAACCACAGAATCGGTACATTTGGACAGAGTTCGCTATTGGTCGTGCTAGAGCAAGGTGCTAAGTTTGTAGAGAGAGACTGGTGAAGACATCTTGGAGACGTCAGAGTCTACTGGGAGGCAGCAGGTGGCTACCTTCGGAGCAGTGTTGGACGAACCAAGAGGACTACTGCGGCGGGCTGACGGGCGAAGAAGGAGGTACGCGACGGGAGTCGAACCGAATACCTCAAGAGCGAAGACAGTGGTGCACTCGGGATGCTGCGCAGCACACGACGATTCATAACCCACGGCGGACTATTAAGGTTGTACACTGTCATTACTTGAAAGACTGTTGATTGTATATATGACTGAATTTTATTGTGATTTGTACTGTTTAATTAATTGATGGTAGACCTTTTTTTTTGTGTTTTAATTGTGAAAGTTAATTAACGTGTCTGTGACACAGGAGTAATTGTGTGCATAACTAATTGTAATGTGAGATTTATAGTTGATTACTGTTTTGTGTATTTCGTAGCTTTGTGAGCTATTAAATCCAGTACTTAATTTAACTTTTTTATTTATAATAATTATAAGACCTCTATCCCAAAAGAACTGAAGGGAATTACCCACATATAAAGTTTGTGTTTCTAAACGTGTAACAATATAAAGGCTAAAACCTCGTTTCCAAATGCATCAATTTAATTTCCTTTGATAAAATATTTTTAATACTTTCCCAGCCAAAGTTGCGTATTTGTCATTTAGCTATATAAAATATGGCTATTACTTTTTTTTAACGTTTACTGTAAGTTATATAATAAATAACATATATTATTGTTTCAAAAAAGTAGTGTATTTACAATTTTTGTAAAAAGTTTATATTTAGTGTAATATTTACGTAACAGTAATATGGAACATGTTATATTTCGTCTTCATCAATTTTAATCAGGGAGTGAGTCTCGTGAAATCCTCACATCTCAATTTAAAAATTATTTAACTATCTCTTGTTTGGTTTTCTTTGAACTCTGCTACCTCTTTTATTGTATTATTGAATATTTGTGCCATTCTTGCCATGCGATCTACGTGATCCTTCCATATTATTTTGTATTATATTAATGGTGATTTGTATATATAGTTCTGCTCAAGTGTAAACATTTCAAATATTAAAAATATTATTACATGCGACATTTTTTTTTTTTTGGTCTCTGTTATTTATAAAACATTTTTCAGGTTATGTAGCAATTTATGTACTGTACACACATTACCTTATAAAACTCGTTACTGGCATCTCAAACGAAAATTTTCATAACATTCTTCTTTGCCTTAATGGTCCTCCCTAACTGATTTGCTTGAAATTTGCTACAGCGGTTACGATTATGCCTTTTTCGATGAAACTTTGAAACAGCAAAAAGAACACACTTTTAAAAGTATGTCGAAATAAGTTGAAAAAGTCATATTAAATATATCAAAATTGTTAAGAACGGTGTTTACAGACTATATTATCTGGAAAAATTATCGGATTCGAAATACAGTAACATAAAAACATGCGGTGTACTTTATTCTATACTTCACACACATAAAATGATAATTATTACAACTAAGAGTCCCATAGAAAAAAATAAAATTTTAAATAAGGCCTATTGCTTGACAGTTGAGTGACTTGCGCGTATAAGTGATATGTACGCCCGCCAGCGGCACCCTTAACGCACCATAAAATTTGAGACTCACACACACAAATGCAAGCAAACGCAGGCAAGGGGTGTGCTTAACGCTTCGTCATCTTCTTAAGGGCATGGACCCGAGTTTCTTCGCATTTAACAACAATTATTTTTAAAAACATAAATGGGAGCCGATATCGTAAAATCGCTTCGTAACTTTGTTGTGGCTGATTTAAACTGCATACTGTGATTTTGTCGAGTCAGAAGACTGCAAAATACTAGCTAATTAGTTTATTAACGAAATTTCCTTTTAATTGATAAATTAGCACTACTGATCATACAGTTTGTCTCAAAAAATTACATTGCATAGTAAAACCAATTTGGAAAAAGTTACGAAGCGATTTTACGATATCGACTCTCGTATGCATTTTAAAAAATAATTCTCTTGAAAGCCGAGAAACTCGGGCCCAAGCCCTTAAGGGGGAGAGATAGATGCTAAATTTTATTTACCAATATTTTTGCAAATACTTCTGTTTTAAAATATTTTTGGTAAATGTGACAATGTTGAGACATAGGAGATATTTGTGATGAATTTTGGAGATCATAATAGCACTACATGTTCATCTTATATTGTACTTGTAATCATTCTTGAAATTTAACCAACAATTCCCTTGCAATGATTCTGCACTACAATTTAATGAAAGATTACATTATTCTTTCTGTCAAGCAGTTTATCAAGAATGTGTCTTGCAAAAGAGAACATTTTTAATGTACAACATGAGTAAATGTTACGGCGCGAAAACAAAAATACAAGAAAATTATCTAACGCTCCCCCTTAAGGTGACCGTCTGTGTGAACGCATTTTGCACGTTCGAGGTCCATAAGTACGGAAGCGGTAAGGACGAGAGCACGCACATCACGCCTCACCCTAGTCTCTAGACGCAAGTTACTAACAGGTGTGCAGTCTTCTCACCGACACCGCGCCTGTAAGACTTCCAGTGGTGACCCTATCATTTTACTAAGTATTATTATAGATTAAGGTGCATCGTTCATGCCTATACGTTTTAAAAGATTCTGTGCTGTGTTTTACATACCTAAAAAATACCATAAAAACTTCCATTTTTGCTATTTTCAGCCAATAGAAAAAAAATATTCTTTAATGAGTAGTGGTGAACCTGAATTGGGTATACACACATGTATAGTCTTTTAAATGCTATTCCTAAACATACGTCACTCATGTGTGATGCGCATTTTTGGAATAATCTGTTAACTGCTAAAGCAATGCACACTTCTCGGTGGCCTGGTCAGACGGCCACCTTAAGCGGCAAATAGGATGTGCAGTTCTACTACATTTGCCCATAAACCATACATTTACATATGTGGGAATCACAATTTCGACTGCCCGCTGCTATAAACTATATGCAATTTTGTGGATGACGTCAACAGAAGGAGAGATACCAGCCGTGTTGTAAAGAACTACAACTACTTTTCCATTAAGAAAGCCAAGAGGGAGGCATAGACCTCGGTGATGTACGCCTTTAGCAGGAAGCTTTCCAAATAAACTTCGATATTTTAAAGAAAAATATTTCAATAAATTCTCGCGTCTTGTTAGAAAACCAGGCATATTGTCGCGACGGTAAATTTCGAGCATATATATTTTTTCTCATCCATATTCGAAATAGGTGGTAAAGTTATTTTGGTTGTAATTTCAAAGAGTATTCAGTTTTGGGGAAGTTATCGCTTTACAGTTAGGATCGTGGAAATCTAGAGTGTTCTCTGACAGTCTCTCAAGTTCAGATTTTTTGTTCACTGTTGCTGGCAGCCTGCAGAGTTTGTTGCCACTGCAGTGCTTGTAGATTCCTTTGCGGGCAGTGTCCTGGTAGTGTGCACAGGGTGAAGGCCTTGTGTTAGGTTGTAGGCGGGTGGGGGGGGGTGGTTATTGATATGTCGGTGTCGTCGGGTGGTCGTACATTGTGGGTCCTTCTGCCACTTTCGGCATGCGGCAGCCTTCCGGGGGCACTGGACGCCTCGGTCAACACTCCCCCGCTCCCCTGTCCTACATTAACAGCTGTAGTAGGGCAAATGCACGGGCAAGTTGTGCAGTGCAGCACATTTCTGTCATTCCACTCTCGGACAGTCCCCCCCCCCCCCACCCGTGACGTCAAATGTCGCTGACGAATGAATGCCCTGTGGGACAGAGAGGGTAGATTTTGCACCGGTCTAGAATGGTCACTGCCAACCATTCCAGGAAGGTGAATCATCGAAGGTTCTGGACGGCACAACCGATGGTTATAAATACCTGCCGGCCATGTTTTGGAGGGGCCTTTTCTTTGTTGAACTTTTGATGAGCTTTTTATGTGAGACTTTCGTGGAGCTTTTTTTGATGGAGCTTCTTTTGGTCAGGGATTTTAGTCAGAGTTTTTGGCAGACTTAGGCGAGCATGGCGATGCCCCGGTGGGCTAGGCGACGGCCTAAGGGCTCAGATTGCCAAATGGCAGGGCTTAAGTTTAGTTAGTTAGGTTTGTTTATTATCTGTTTTATATCGATTAGTTATTTAGTATTCAACTTTTACTATGAAATAAGAAGACTTTGTAGCCCTGAGGTGGATGAGACTTCACTGGACAGGAACATCAAAACTGTAAGTATTCTTTCTTGTTATTATTTTTATTATTAATTATCATTAATTCCCCTTTAGCTTTCGTGTTCGGTTTTTATTGTAACAGTCGTGGATACGTTTATGCGTGTATTTTTTGTTGGCCAGTCAATCGCCATTTATTTAATGTTTTCAAAATAATGTAATGACCTTGAGATTGATTTAAATGACAGAAACCACTTTACTGTGCAGTATCATTTCTTAATGTAATATATGTTTACGATTCATCACAATTGATAACATCTATTCGTAAATTCACGCTTTAAAATATTTTCCAAATTGTAATCTATTTTTGGATAACAATAATGTAATTTATTTTTTTAATGTTTTATTTTAATCTTTTGTAATAGACACCATTTATTTGAATTCATTCTTTTATTTCAAGTATTCGATCTGTAGTCCCCTTAACGTTAATTAATAGCCCCTAATTGCAGAACATGTACCTTGATTAAAATACTTTTTTGATATTTGATGGTATGTGACTCAGGCACACTACAAGATAGGAGACGCGACCCTTATTGGGACGTTAGTCTGTGTTCGATCCACAGTACACCTCGCATAAATAGTTTACCAAGTGGTGTCATTACTTTATTTCAGTAGGTTTGTTGAGCTCTACCTAACGTAAGTTATTTCTATAGTTAGGCTACAAGGTGGAAGTCTTGTCTTTAAAGTACTTTGTTTTTATTTTACTTAAGGAGCTACGTATCAGTATTTATTTTCCTCCCACTGTTATTTTAATAATTATAGAGTTTATTTTATCTTTATTGCTTATCGTTATGGTTCAGTCAATTGCTAGTTCATGTATTAATGACATTTATTTGCTTTCCACCTCGTAGTCATGCATTACTGGTTTTCAGTTATACACACATCCCCCAGTTTACGTACATTCAACATCCTCAATTAAACACTTTAGTCACAGACATTGTTTTTAGCAGAACTTTCCAATCAGACGACACTGTCTGCCTCCTCACATATTAAATTATTTATTTTTTCATTGTTTATTTTTCTGTGACCCAACCTCCTGGTAATGTGCTAATTATAACAACAAGTATTCACATTACAAGAATAATTTTTACAGGTTAATTTTTTCAGTGTGTCTGAAAGAAGAGCTTGATACATCCATAAAGAAAACTTCTTGTTAAGTGTATATACAGTAAAAACACTTTCGTTGCCGCAACACAATATTTCTTTAAATACATGTGAGCCGCTGAAATGATACGTTGCCGCAAATAAAATGTTGTTTAAATGTTTGGTAACGAAAATTGTGTTACTGTTAAAGATAATTTGTTTTAAATATTTGTGGTGCAGATAGTTGTGGTATTTTTTTACACAAACTTTATGTTTAAAACATGCCTATCTTTTCTACAAAGACACATTATTTTCAAAGAAAACATCTTTTGAACAAAATGTGAAACAAAACATAAGTTTTTCATATTTGCTTTGCTGTAAGGCAAGATTCCTGTACCGCAAGTAAAATACCTTTGCGGTTAAGTTACTTTACAATAGTTTATATTAAAATAATTTTTAATTTTTTTTTCTGACAACGAAAGTGTTTTACTGTGCGTATTCCACTTGTTGATTCACTTTATTTCATAGGTTCATCGGTATTTTGTGTATACACATTCTCCCGTGTATTGTATGGTACGGTAGGTTGCCGAAGGTCCTGTTAACTATTGGTTTCGATTATATTGTTCGTGAGAAAAATATTTTTCCACAAACAATAAATTATTTTTAATCAGTTGAAAAATCACGTTTTTAAACAGTGTGTATGTACGTTTCTGCTGACAGGGAGATCGGAGGAACTCTTTGAGGAATAGCAGCTCGAAGTTCTTAGAGTTAATTAAATACAAGTGGTTAAATATCTTCAAGTGTTAGACTTCAGTCACAATAAGTTATATATGATTTCAGTGAAGCCGTTTCCAGTGCGTTACAGCAGCATAATCATGCATATTAATACCAAGCAAAAAATCGCAAAACAAATATTTTGATTGCACGATTGATATGATAACATACCGATGACATCTTGAAGACTAGTAATACAAATCAAAATGGTGCCAACCTTAGCAACCAAAATAACCCTGCATTAAATGCAGGATGGCCAATATATATTTTTATATATTAGTTCACTGTACCTATTCACAATATTTAATCAAGTTCAAACAATGCATATAGCAGACAGTATTCAAGTATGCTGGCTACCTGGTACCAGTTCCTTCCACATGAGTTTACTTACATGCATTATTTTTCCCGTGCGCATGGAAAGCCTGATTTCGGTTTATCACGGTTACTCGAAAACAGTCCAGGTGAATGCTGGGTTAGTTCCTCAGGCTGTTTCTTCTACAGTAGGTAGGTAAGGTAAGGTGAGTGGGTTTTACGTCTCGTCGACAGCGAGGATATTTGAGACGATGACACAACTGGTACAATGGCGGGATTGGGGAGAAGAGTCGGCCGTGGCCTTTGTTGACCAACATTCACCTATAGCGATTTAGAGAAACCATGGAAAACCGAAATCAGGTTGACCGGAGCCGGGAATCTAATTCCGGTCTTCCGGAATGCAAGTCCGACGCGTTACCATTGCGCCAATTGGTTCGGTTCTTCTACCACTAACCGTCCTTGTGTGATGATATGTGTAACCGTATTAAATGGCCTCGTTGTCGATGAGAGTAAGATTAATTCTATTACAAGTTAGAAAGAAAATACTTTCTCTTAGAGGAGAGTTTAGCACAGGGAAAAGTTTTGCCGCCGGTTGCGCTGTAATCGTTAAGGACACCAATAACATACGAGACCAAAGTTAAAATCATTTTAACTAGGTTTGGCCAAGAGAGAAGTCATTTAATTTAATTTTGGGGTAAAAACCAAACCAATTTCGGTTTTTAAATAATACATTTAATGTAATTTTATATTCACGAAAGCTCTGTGATTGGTCAGTTTCGTCCACTTCCTGATACCAGCACAAAAAACGAATATATATATATATATAATTAAATAAAAATAAATAAAAAACTGTCCGTTGCCAAACTTTTAACATAGTAGTAGCCATAACCTTAAAGAGAGCTAAAGAACAATGAAAATAACAAAAATAAATATCCGATTTAAGATGACTGCCTGCCAAGTTTGTCGAGAAGTGTACTGAGCTGCGGGAGATGAAATTCATTCCGAAACTTCTCAACAATTCATGCGTTTTCTGACTAGAAATAGGCTAGATCAGCTGATTTTTCGCGAAAATAATTTTGTACCAAATTGTTTTAATGCTTTATGCGAATAGCTGCAGATTGCTTCATGATCAGTGATTGGATGTTTATCACTGTCGGCATATTGTTGTTCTACCCGCAAATCACTGTTGTGTGGTGTTGCAGTTACCTTATTCGCATTACCACAGTCGCGTGTGGGAATCGCGTCGGACGTTGCCACTGGTCGGTGGGCTTTCTCCGGGATCTCCTGTTTTCCCAGCCCCCACATTCCGACGCTGCTCCATACTCACATCATGTAACACCTCAGCAGCGCCCAAGACCTAGATGTTTAGTGCTGACCAAAATATCTTCATTTATTGTGGCACAGTCAAGTGAGAGACGCCTCTGCCAACAGACACGCTGCCAATAACCATGAAGCAAAGCTGCACACGTACACAAGCATTGCAACAACTTGTTCCAAAATTCATTTAACAGAAAAGCAGTGGCTTTAGGAATTACATTCAAAGAACACTACATGCATGCATAAACATTTCAGGTCCTCCAGTGCAGAATTCGACAAAAACAGGGTGTAGCGGTACTTCTTTAACCCTCGTGACGGAAAAAGATGGGTGTTATAAGTTTAACGTGTGTATATGTGTATTTGTCTGTGGCATCGTAGTTCCGAAACAGATGAACCGAGACTGATTTCGTTTATCTTGAAAGATGACTTGAGCGATCGTGTTCTTAGCTGTGATTCAAGGAAATCTGTTCAGCCGTTTGAAGATTATGAGCTCTTTTCTAGTTGTTGAAGGGATGTGAGCAACTTCTACTGGTCTCATCGATTCGAAATTTAGTGTCCTGTGACTTCAATGATATTACAATAACATGGTCCGCTGACCTGATGCTACAGAATCATCTGGAATCTGCAGGATACCCAACTCCTCACCAACTTACAAGTTTTTTTTATTTTAGACTTAAGTTTTACTTGCAGATACCGTAAAGTGGTAATGTTTTACCGCCAGATTAATTTCGTTCCATATAAAAATTTCAAGTTGCGCCTCACTCTGAAGTATTATTTATTATTAAAGCTTTGATTTGTGAATTATTAAACAATTTGAGATTATGATAACCTTTACTTACAACATAAATATGGCAGAGTAACCCCACATTATGGAACGAATATTTTGCAGTATTATCTTAAAAAAAGTATGGGCACGAACAATACAACCTTACCTTTAATATTACTTAATAAAATGATGGCGTCCCAATCTGTCGTAAAGACGAGCAGTCAGCTAGAATATAGCACGCCAGTTCAATGACTTGCACCTGAACACTAGGTTTGGGTTGCCATTAGCATGGTCATACTTTCAGGACTCGGAAGCCACTTTAGCACTAAATTATTTAGCTTCCCGTACTTTGCTAAACGCATTTTTGTGGTTTCAGACCAAAATTAATTTTTAGACACAGATTACTTTTGAAAAAGGGCCTGCATGCGATTCAAGAGATAAAGTTTCAATCATATTCCGGTCCGAAAAAAAATGACTTTCACACTATAAAGTTGCAGTTGCCGCAGTTTTCATTATTATCTCCTCCTAAACCATCAAGAGGATATATATACATACATATACTGATCTTCAAGTTTTGTATGAAGTAAAAAAATGCAAATTTGACTTTGAAATGCCATTATGGGAAAACTGGCAAAGCTATTTTTTTCCGTAAAAGGAAACTGTACTTTTCAGTAATATCTCTGAAACTAACAGTATTTTATACAAATATAAAATTATGATTTTTCCCCACAAGAACGCCCTTAATTTCCTAGAAAAGTTTCATTAAAGGTCCAAATAAATAAATAAACATCGAAGTAGAAGTACAGGATAATGTAGTCCGTAAATACGGACTGCATTACATGAGTCTGTGGTCAAAACTAAGAGGAAAATTCTTGTTGGTAAAAGGATGCTGCGGTTGGCGCAATAAAGTACTCGCCTCCCACCAATGCGATACGGGTTCGATTCCCGGATTTTCGCATGTGGGAATCCTGTCAGATAATTTTCTCGGGGATCTCCCGTTTACCCCGACCCTTAATTCCGGCGCTGCACCATACTCATAATTTCATCCCTTAAAAACACATCGCTCTGAAAGTAACCATGTGTAGTTAAACCACTTTTCTGTTATCCATGCACCAATCCCCTTAAGGGTGCCGCCTACACTAAGCGGTTTTTTGCGTTATAGACTAAGGAGGAATGGAGTTAAAAGGGCGACCTTGAAGCGCGTATCAAATGCCGTATCACCACAATGAACCTAGAGCTGAACTAGCGTGCAAGATTCCAGCAGATCCATTTTTAGTAAGGGACTTCAAGCGGCGACAGTACAATTTAATTGTTGGAAAGTCTGTAGCAAAGTTAAGTGCATGTCTCAATCTGAGTTTCACATGCATTCGGTTAGTACATTTTGAAGTACGGCAGTCTGAAAAGACCGTTTTAAACTATGTTGGAGGACATCAAAGTGGTACTTTTTAATGATCATATTGTTTTAAGGGGGCGCTTGATCGACATTTTAATTATTTCAATATTGTTTATGTTTGTATGAGCTATAAATTGTTTTGCATATAAACATTGTCACTTTATTCTGTAATTAATTTTTAACTTTCATGGTTTTTTTGCAATGACATGTAAAATTCCAAATTAGCTTAAAACGTTTTAATGAATTAAAGGAAAGCTAACCAAATACCTGAACTGAAATAATTTACACTGAATAACGAAGTTGTGGGCTACAAGGTATCCTTTACCAAAATAAAGAACAACGTATTTTTATATTTTAAAACATTGCTCAAGTTTAGAAATTAAAATTTAAAGATTCCCGATTTTTTATATACAGAACGTTTATTATTTTTTTTTTTTGTATTTATATAGGTGACCTTATACCCCACAGCAGTGTTATTCATTGTGCATTTTTGTCAGTTCAGTAAGTCAGTTGGTTTTCCTTTAATGTATAAAACCATTTTATACAAATTTGGTTAACGACAATGGCTACCATTTAAAGTATGAAAAATAAAAATAATGACAATGTATGTCTACAAAACAAACCACATCTTATGCAAATATAAAGATCACTAAAAAATAAAAAAAAATGTTAAGCGCCCCCTTAACAAAGACATTCTCTACTTGTACGAAGTGTGTTTTCTATCTGAACATTGGTCCAATGGGCGTATGTTGAATAGTTTAGCAAAAAAAAAGTATTTCCATGTACTGTACATTGCAACACTTTTTAAGCGCATTGTTCTAATTTAACCTTTACGGGTTCAGGAATGGGTGTTGTGTTGTCCTCTCTTCACCATACTGGAGGGCAGTGGCAACCCACTGCAGAATCACCTCGTCTAGTCGACCTCGGAAGACGCCGTGGTTTCCATCACCCGGCTCCCTCCGTGGTTCTAATCCTGCCTTCAAGCAGAACACCCATCATCAATATTTCTTTACCGGAAATTTCATAGCTGCACTAATAAACACAATGTACTTTCTTTTGAAAGGGTTTTTGTTGAATAATGTACAAAGGTCCTTTTGAATTAAAGAAACCCAACAGGGATAGTTATAAATTAATATCTGTTGTCGTTGTCACGCCTATTTTTATAGAACACGGTACAAATTTTTCGTATTAAAAAGATATTGTTAATTTTACAGAATATGCTTGTAAATATTACTAATATGTCTATATATATAAAAAAGAATGTTTTGAATACGAGCAAATATTTTGCTGTTTATTTACTACTAAATTCTTGTACAATTAATAATTGTTTGCAGTGACGCAATTTGTTTTGGCAACCAGTTTTCAAGATTTTTTTGTAAAAGTACAATATATTTAGTAAAATGTTACACGTCTTCAAAGGTTATTTTGTTTTATATCAAACAATATGCCCAAAAAAAATTATTTCTCTAATCCCCTTAAGTATTTTGTAAATTTAGACCACTTCAGTGACCTGCGACATTATTGTTGTAGTTCCTAGACAGATACATATTTTGACATTAGTTTACAAGATTTTTCTTTAAAAAGTACAATTATTTAACTGGGTAAATCACTTGGTAATATTATACCGTCCTTTTAGTTATAGTTGTCAAACAATTTATTTCCTAACAATGCGACGTGTCTGAACGTGCGGACAGAAGTGCAAATTTCTTTTAGCAATAAAGTAGAATCATAATACGGGACACTATAGCCTGTTACCATTGTTGAAGAGTAAATACGTGTTGCTAACGGTGGAGTGAATTGTAAACATTTGCAAAATTCAGAATCGTGCCTGTGTAATCAACGACGTTATATGAGAAATAGGCTGTTGCCCTGCTGTTTTGTTACATGGCCAAATTGAACGCTGACATGTTCGCAGGAGAAGATAGGGAATTGTGTACTTTAGCAGGGAGAGGGAGGGAGGATATTTTTTCCAACAAGAAAATCATTGGTGTTGGACGTCGCCAGTTATGGACAGCAATATGGCGCCATTCAATTTGGCCACACTCAGAGATAGACCGTCATAATTGATCTTGCACCTTTTGGTAGTAATATTGGCAAAAGATAAATTTAGAGACTGTAAAGAAAAAATATTGTGAAATTTTTTCTTTCACTTTAATAAAGGATGAGACAAAATAGAAAAAACCAACCAATATCTCTATTACTAGAGCTACTGACCAAACTGAAACCAAACGCCTGTAGAAGTCATAAGAAATATATTTAAACAGAATTCATATGATAGGAAAAATAATGACTTCTACAGACAAGTCAGGCAACTAGATAAATAAATAAGCAGAAATTATGATAGTGTATGGAATTTCAAAATGAAGTGTTTCTACCGTGACCAAGGTGATTAACTCGGGTACGAACCTGACCATCATTTAACTTACAAACCCGGGTTCTACTTGGTTTTCTGTGTTCTGGATGTTTCCATTTTCCCGTTTGTTCACGGAACAACTTATAAACTTCTTAAACTCTTTGCTAGCTCAAGTTTAGAAATCTCAGGTCGATCTTAGGTTTTGTTCATTTGAAGTGAATCGCACCCGTTGAGATATAAGAAGAATTTCGAAGTCGTTCTGTCTAATCAACAAAATTTTCGGGAACTTGACACGACGGCGTAGTTTGGGTGGGTTTTACCGAGGATGTCTTGCAGTAGGTCTGGACGGTTGTCTCTAGATCATCCCTCGATACTCATTCGACCGCATCCTTCTCGTCCTGGGGTCGCGACCACGTACTCCTGGTGCTCGTAAGACGATCGCGACCTCTTCGTCCTCAGATGAAGCTCTCGTTCCCCTCGTTCATCGAATAGTGGACCCGTCGAACTGTAGACCTTGGAGACCTGGACAGCAACGATCACGAAGTGGACTATGGAATGGCCTGATCCACGGGCTCTTCTTTACAATTCCCTGGAACATCCTTCTTCGGCGTTGACATCGTGTATAATTTCCAATGAAATTCTCCTGGTATTAGTCGTAGAAGTAAAGTGAGACCTTTCTGACGACGCGTATGAACAATTTAGCGTCTCGTCGAAGAAATCCTCAGGTCTTCTTGACTACACGTCTGTTCGGCATCATGGACGGGAGCGTTCTTTTTTTCATAAAATTTTCTCAATCGTTCTTCAACAAAACTACTTCTCTCGTTTTTAACGTCGCAACCCCCCATTCCATTCAATTCTTTCCTCGTAGCTTACCCCAGGTTTGTTTGCCAATATGATCATATCGGGTTGTAATCTGTGATAGAAAACAAAATATTCCTAGCATAGATATAAAAGCTGTAGAAGTCATTAAAGTTTCAAAACCACAATACCTTATACATTCAATACATAAACGATTAAAACTTACATTATTCCTGGCATGTGGTAACTATGGTCATAGAATAGTAAATACCTAGGTTAATTGACAGTTAAATTGGAATTTATACTCTTCTATAACATAAAACGAATACTTTATTCTTATTATACCTCACTTATAAATGCAATGTTAAGGAAACACACCTAAAAAAGTTGTAGGAACCCTACTAAACTTCCATTAAACAGAACGATTTCATATCAATTTATATCTAACCTACCTCATAATAAATAATGTCGAAAGAACAATGCTTTATTACAAAAGAAACGGAGCTTCTATTGCCAGGGGCTGGTATTAAATAACGTGTCTCGGCTTTTTGTTCATGCCTTGCCTATAATTCTCGCACTCCATATTTGTAGTACATACTTGCAAACGTAGAGTGAATATTTACTCTACGCTTGGAAGAACAGGAAAATCCTTAGATATACGCACTTAAATAAATATGTACTGTACGTAGAACCAACTGCAACGCTAATACCTAATAAATCTGTGGATGACAAAATAAACCTATATTTTCTAAGACCTCTAGGGAAAATAAATGGTCTAAAATCGTTAGTGGAGAAGTTTTTCTTTAAATAAAATTGCTGATCATTAAGTTATTATTTATGTACACCACTAGGTAAAATCGTAACTGTAAATGTAACAACTAAAATACTATCCGAGCATTAATCCTAAGTAATGTATTAAATAATTCAGCTGTTCTAGTCAACGAAAACATGCAGTTAAAACATAGTATACTGCAGTAAACAAGGTAATACCTTGCACGAGTTAAGACGGGCACACAAGCAGAACCCAGCAAGTATATAATTTACAATAACAATACACAAGAAAAGCTGCTAAATTTACTGTTCTAACTTCGGCAGTTTATGCTGTGTGCGTAACACAATCACAATCACCAATGTCAGTCCGGCAGAGCACCCCGAGTAAACCCTAAATTCATGAATGACTCTGTTATCATGTCTATGCACACCGTTCGTTGTTGATTGATCGACGTTTTAAACAGTTCCTAGAAATCAGATTAGTTTCTGCGGTCTGTATGAATGAAGCTTAGGCCAATACCTGGTACTATCACAAACGAGAATACAGAGCTAATATTAATATAAGTATAGGTTAATATATAAATAAATTCCAAAATTCCAAAATGTCAATTACTATGCTCTTTCTTAGACGTTTTGGTTTGTGGCATTTTTCACGTCACAGCACAAAAATATCTACGACACCGACTTCAGAGTGCGCATGATACATAAGTTAAGACTACAAATAACTTTAAATTTTGTAATAAGTTAATATTGTTGCTAAATGTAAATTATAGATGATACCATACACTCAAATACACAAAGTTTATTAACGTTAATATAGTATATTTATGTACCGGGTGTATCACCAACAAATCGCCGGGTGCATTTACGCTCCTCCGGCGGTATTTGAAATAAATAAATAAATAAATAAACATACTTTCATATATTCTGTCAAATGTCATTTATATTCTCGACGTGCTTGTTGCTATGTACTATAGTCACGCCACCCTATCGATTGCCGAAATAAAATTAAATCTTCTACACAATTTAATATGCAAAAACCAACAAAAAGGCGTTTCGCCACTTATAGGGACGTCACGTGACGAGGCCGACGACACGTTTTCTTTGGGCAGATGCTATATAAACAAATCAGTAAACAGAATGTAAATACACGCAAAACGCCAGCGTGAATGCACCTGATGACTCATAGGTGATACATCTGTATAGTACATTTACATATCATTATAAACTAAAATTTGACTTTGTCTGAAATGATCGCGCCTCGTAGTAAGATATCATATTGAACATCCCGAGAGAGAGAGAGAAAAAAAGATAGAGATATTTATCGCTGGGAAAGTTGACTGACTGCCAGGTTCCAACGTAGTATCTACGTGCTCGATGTTATTTTCTGTTATTCGTGTTTTCACATTTAACCCGGCCAATGAGAATTTGAGTACGCCGATATTGGTAGATTGTTATTCGATTGTAATAATTCCAACTGTATCAAGTTATCGTGTTCCAAGAATGTAATATGCAACATGATAGAGCGCTTTGCAGACCACATTGGCACTAAAGATTTTTACGATTTTTTACTCTGTCTAAACATTCTAAAATATTAATGCCGCTATCTCGCTCAGATGTGCAGCTACATAATTCTTTTCTGGTTGAACTGAGTGTTTAACTTTAAAATAGATTAATTGTAGACATATTTGCATTATACGCTGTCATGTATTCTTTTAATTCTCTCACACATTTTTGGAATCTAACTTCAACGCCTGAAAGAATGACTTGGTTGCCCGCAAATCGAATCACCGCAGCATTCGTCTGGATTGGGTTTAAAAAAATTCTTTGTACCAGGAATTGAACCTTGATTATTTCAAACGCGAGTCAATGAAGTTATCAGTAGAGACTGGAAAAATTCGCGGGTTCTCTAATCTGTAAACTTGCGTACTGTACTGTTGTGGACATACGCTATTTTGTGTCTTCATCGTTGTGTCGTCTAGTCTGTTGTCTGTGACGTCGTCGTTATTATCCTGTCTATCTGTCCAACACTATCTTTATCTCAGTATTGTCTGTGCTGTCTTCATTGTGGTGTCCCGAGTTTTCACTGTTTATTTGGTTTATCTATGCTTGAGTGGACTCTTTTCTTGCAATTGTCGTTGCACACTTACAACACATTTTTGGAATTCAAATTTCATGCGCTGTTTTCCTCTTTCAGGACATTTAGTTCCTTTCAATAACTTTTTACAAATAAACCAAACACTTATAAACTTTATCAGATTAAATAAGATTGTCTGTGAAAGCTATAATGTAATAATTTTTGCAGTTGGTGATGCCTTTGTTAGGTTTTTCTGGGTTCACACTTTTTAATTAAATCTTTTATAATTTCCAATAAATGTGTACGCTAAACACAAAGGCAGCAATGGCTTATTAGACTGAAATCGCCTTAGGAAACTTTTACACTATGAAGAAATTGTTTTATAAGCAGCTAATTTACAAATTTGAAAGAGGACTTTTCAAAGTCACTTTCAAAGATACTTTTTGTCTGCATGAGCGTAATGATAATTCTTTGACATACTCCTTCACTAGTCGTAGAGAAGCATCGCTCTTGTCAAACAATCAACATCTTAAAGCCATATGATAAAACAAAATTATTTTTTGGAAACTGTTTGCAAGAAGTAATTGCTGTGAATTCAGCTCTCCTGACTGGGCTATCCTTAAAAATATAACACACGTCTCTAAGGAACTAATTCAAATTCTAACCAGCTTCTTTTAGACTAATTTTGATTGCGCCATTCAATACGTGAAGATCACAGCTTCTAATATCAATCAAACTTCAACCACTGACACCATCAGTTTGTATATTGTTTTTCAGTTTTCTGAAGAAATTGAATTTAACGTTTGGCCCGTCCATTGAGACATGCAGCAACCTATTAATGGAAAGTGTGAGGCAATCAACAAATTTCCTAATTAACTGTTGTACGTCCCAAGAATACATTGTTAAAGTTTCGCGTTGAAACTCTCGGCTGGTTCACATCTAAAAATCTAACAATTTGATCCATTACCCACACTGGGAGATTTTAATCAGTGACTCATTGAAAAAAAATCACATTGTTTAAGGCCCGTATTATTTTTGCTTATCTAACACCTTCTGTCATTAATGTTGCATGAAAATGATTAGAATTATTCTCATTTTCATATTATTTTTCTAAAGTTAGCGGATTTTATTCTGTGGAACAGTCTAAATTTGGATCCTATGTAGTGCCCAAATGAAAATACGAAATTTTCAGATCCCTAGTTATCAATCTCTGCGTCACTTTCCTCGGAGTCTCGCAAAGAAGCAGAAGTATTCTTTCGAGAGGGAGTGTGTTGGCAGGTGCATTAGCCAAAAAGGGGTGGTATGGGATCTCTCTCCACGGCTACACAAACGTGCATGCTAAATGCACACAGCACAACCAAACAAGCCAATGAGAGAACGACTGACACATGTGTACGTAGTGCACACGCAGGAATCCTCCTGTCAAACAGGCTTCGACGGCGGACGATGGTGAGGCATTTAATGTCTCCCCCATCCCCCGAACCACCGTGTCAGTGCTGGTGTGTGCTTGCCCAACAAAGCGGTGCCCAGGGGGGCTGAGAAAACAAGCCGACGCCGGAGGGTCGACTAGGGTAAACAAGGGCGTGTTTGTCTATTCCTCGTCCACGCAGGCATGCCTTACTACCATCACTCTCCCCCAACCATGGGTGCCCAGCACGAGATGTGGATCCTGTGGTATTCCTGACCGGGCGAGAAACTAACCTTCCACTCGCCCGGCAGCGGCACCAGTTTGCATTTCACCCTGCCAGTCAAATCCCTCACTCGGCAGTCGCACGTCGAGATTGGAGAGCACCGCCTAGAAACAGAATATTTAGGACTACAAAAGTGGACTAGCCTGTAGGACGTTAAACTCAGTCACACACGCCAGCAAATGAGCTTCGCTATCCAGTGACACGGCGGGAACGCATACAACCAAACAGCGTACGGCGGCTGCTCTGCTAGCCGCCAGCCAAGCAAATAGGAAACATGTAACAAGCAGGAGCCAAGTAGACACGGGGCTCGTTCTGCCTCTGGCAGTCAATAAGCGGCAAGTTCGCCCGTATCAAACGAGCCGCCACATAATTTCATGTCTGTATTACTATTTAGTAGGGATTTTTGGTGAAAAGATTTTTACGCCACTTTGTTTCAGTGCCTTACGTGCACACCTGCAGCTGAAATTCATCGCTATTGCCAGGGTGATTTTGTGTAGAGTCGTTATTCGTTTGACTGTGCCAATCAGTACACTGATAACTGCGACACATCACGTCTGTGATTTGCTGGTTTAACCTCCACACGCAGGATGTTGCGGCATCCCATCACTGACCACATAACAGAGCTGCAGATGCGCATGTAAGGCACTGAAACAAAGTGGTGCAAAAATCTTTTCGCGAAATTTCCTGTCTCTACTATTTAGTTTCTGACCTGGGCGGATGTATTATATTCTTTTCGAAGCCTAGAAGTGCGGAGCGCTAACGACGATATAGCACATGCCTCTAAACGCAAGTCACTAAACTGGCTTGCTTATAGATCGCCTCTACGAGACTTTTAGTAACGGCCACAACATTTTATGCCGTATTATTAAAGAAAACATTGTGTTGTACGCTCCTATACTTTTATCTTGAAGATTCTCCACCAATCTTCGTCATTTTCAACCACGAGATAAAATGCTTAAATGGTCACTGAAGATCCTGATATGTGCATGCCGCATGTAACATACTATAAATGTTATTCTGAAGCGAACATAATTCACGAACTTAGAGCAGTTTTTGAGTAAATGTATGTCTGCCTATGATCAGCACAAAGCCCAACGGCCAGATCAGATGACCACATAAGGCGGTTAAAATAAATAACTTGCTCGAGTTGGGTAGGTTTGCTCAATCTCGTGACCAAGTTTTGTTGATCACTAGGTTATGTTCAAAAGCTTGCAAGCAACGCAGGCTTCTGTGGCTTACTCGACATAGCTGTACTCGGGTAACTACTTGTATTCTTGAAGCTGAAATTTTGACCCTATTCGTGCTAATCTCGTAACTTATTGTAACTACTACTAGAACCTTTATCAACGTCCAAGAGTCAAGATCAAAGGAACGTTAAAAAATTCTCCGGAATGTTCTACAAGAGCCACATCGCCCTTACGTGCAAATTACTGACTTGATGTGTGCATGCTTGCCGTTAGCAGTACGCCCGATCATGTCTTCAAGAGGTGACCCATTAGTTTTACTGGACGTAAATACGCGAAAAAAAATTAATAAATAAAAACATGCTTCTACTGTAGTGTCGTTTGTATTTAGTTATTACATATCGAGATGCAACAGTCTGAAAAAGTTGTATTTGACTATGCCGATGAACTTTGAAATATTATTTGCAGCACGTTTTGAATTTACCATTGCGTTGTCCTTTGAAATGTGTTTTAATTTTGTATACAAACGTATATCAAACAATTTTAATAGTTTAGTCAAATCAGAAGAAAAACTTTTTCAGGACACGCTGCAATGATGAACGGCGTGCGTATCTTCGGCTTGTATAGTAAAAAGTCGCTCTACGTGGGTGTGTGACGTTCGTCTGTAAATAGATTTTAATAAACGGGTAATATATTTTGGTAGGTCATGGAATAGGAGTCTGCAGGTGGTGCTACGGCCGAGTGTGTTGCCACCTGCTATCTTAAATGACGTCACGGTAACTATGTTGGGAATGTAACCTTTGACCTTGACATTTAACATAGATCTTGACGTTCGATTTGCTTTCGTCATCTATCTTGTGTCTACCCGCCATCTTGTTGATCCTCTGTTGCCGTCTTGTTTACCCACTACTTTTCGAGCCAGCCTCCATAGCGTAGTCGGTTATGCGGTAGATCAGCTATATTATTGACGCCTCGGACGCGCTTAGCTTTGCCGGCAACTTTGCGTTGGCGTTTCGGGTGCTCTCGGCGACCTTCGACTCGGCCGTAGTATTGGTACAGGAAATTACCGCCAGGGTCACCAACGCGTTACCACTTTCGTGCTCCTGTGCCAAAACCACTCTAACGTAACGAACACTTTATGTCTAAGTTTTCTTTAAAGCTAATTTCTGCTGAACGAAAATGGCTGAATTACGTGTTTGTGCGGTAGTTTTTAGGAATTAATATTTATATAGGCATCTGCAGCAAACCTCTTTATGTAACACAGAACTACTATACTCTCAACGCTGAAAATCTCACTGAGACGCACTGCTGACTTGAAGACTGCATGCCGTTGCAGTGACTTTCTAGAGGCTAGTAGCCTACGTGGCGTGATACGCGTACCTGGGCCACCCCAAGTTCTTACATGTTTCTAGATATCGAAAAAGCAAAATAACCCTAGCAAGTCAGAAACCTCTAGAGCGAAATCTGATCAGGCTGAAAAACGCCGTATAGGTAGTTCGCGATAAAACAGGCACTTAAGGCGAGGCATCAGTCGCCATATTAGACTTTTCTATTATTTTTTTTTTAATTTCTGAGAAGAAAAGTATAACATTTGCGAATACAGTGTGAATTCTATTTACCTTGCACTACAGTACAAACATCGCAGCTGAACATTCAACGTACAGTCAGGCCACAATCAGTCCACGATATTAAGAACATAAAATAAACGCATTGACTTATTTTGGTTTAAAGATTCGTTAAAATTGAAATTATATGCTTTTACCGTTGCGCAAGATAAATAGAATTCGCGCTGTGATTTCCAATTTCACTCATCTCTTCACATAATTAAAAAATATCCGAGATGACGGTTGATATCCAGTCTTAAATTTTTTTAAAATGCTAATTGAAGTTTTGAAAAGACTAGATCTAGTGGCATGGTGGCCGGGGACTTTAGTGCGACGTAACCCTCTTGGGATTCACCCACAACCAGAGGCAGCTAAACCGATTCACCAAATCCCCCACTACTCGACGCTCTATCTAAAAGCATATCATTACTACCCGCCGGCTTTCTCAATGAACTACACACCATTACCAATTGCACATCCATCTGCTTGCTTAAGGGTGTTCAATTGGTACACAATTATAATTTTATATTTTTATGAAATAGTGTTAGTTTTATAAATCGCACGTGTGAGTAAAGTTTCATCTAATGAAACCATTTTAGCTCGCATAGTTTTCTCATAATTGTGCATCAAAGTTAAACTACGCATGTTATGCTGCCACGCAAATATATAAAAAAAAATTGACTTACTCAAATGAAATAATTCACAGTGAAATAGCATGTCAAGGACTATGAAACGTTGTATTTATATACCCACAACGGAATATTCTGAATCATTAAAACCGCAAAAGTACAGAAAAAAGTTGCAAATTTAACGATTTTTTAAATACAAAATTTATTCACTGTGAGTTTTTCTAATATTTTACGTAGCCATCGCTTGTTATTTCACTGTGAACTGTTTTGTTTAAGGAAGACAACTAGTGGTTGCTATTTGCTTGGCAGCGTTATGTACACATTTTAAACTTGAAGCAACATTATGCCCATTGATTGCACACCACACGTTGATTGCAAATCGCTCCTGATGTGCACGATCGGAAATAACTCGAGGATTTTCATTTGACCACGTACGACTGTTGTGCATGTTGAACCATCCATCGCGCCTATAGGTAGCCTCGTCTGTGGACAAGACAGAGGTGTGGAAGTGCGGACGTACTGTTTGTCGTAAGAACCATGCGTAGAATCGACGTTGTCGTGATTAGTCTTAAATTCGTAAGGTTTGCTCACGTTGCACATGCTAAGAATAAAGATTTTGATCGTGCAATATGCGCCACGTTGTCGTGTAGCTCACTGGATGATGGCGAGACATGATGAAAGCTCTGGTGCTGGGTGTTTTCTCTATGTCTTCCATTATGCCTTCTTCCACAATCACAGGAACAGAACGAGTTCGACCTGTCTCACGCATGGTGTAATGTACCTCTCGTACGAAGTCTGTTGTCAAGTCGTTGGAACATGGTATGGTTAGGGTGTCGTCGTTGTGGAAAGTATTCGGCGTGCTGCTTCCCATCCATGTGAATGTGCGGCACCATACTTTAAGTGCATATCTGCAAGCTCACGACAAATTAAAACGCTCCATGTCACAGTTGCGAGACAACTAAATGACCTGACGTCTTCGATGTAGCATGCAGCGATCGGTGTCTTTCATAATGACATATGGGTTAACTCAACATACAACAAAGCGCTCAACTGCTCGAAATGTTCACAACTGGTCCAGTAGACGACACAGACATATCTGCCACAACGCTACACGTCTCCATACAACTTGCACATTTTACGTGCAGTTTATTTATGAACTGTTTGGCAATGTTCATGAATCTAACATGCATATTGTTACAAGTTACACGTGGTAATCGATATTGGTATCCGTTTACAATAGCCTACATTGCACTGTACCAACAATATAATACCAGGAATGTAGTGTATTGCAGCTACTGACTATTTGTACGAATTATTTTCACGCAAACGGTGCATTATAGCGACTTGCGACAAGAGGACCTTTTTTTTTTTTTGTTACTTAGAAGTACTGTTCAGAAAGACAACATAAAATGTTCACAAAATCCATCGGCAGAAATGTTCTGGTCAGTGTGAGGGTGGCCACCCTTGTTATTTACACTAAGTGGAGGATTTAAACGAGCGGTTTCGTCACAGCTTGAGGATCTTGATAACACTAAACATTTTGCAGAGAATTGTAATTTAACTTAACGTCATTTCCGGTATTTGCTAACAAAATACCGTTTTAAAATGGATTTTCAAGGGTTCATATCTCCCTTAAAAATTGCAATATGGCTTTGTGTGAATATACCCCCCTTTCTCTCTCTCTCTCTCTCTCTCTCTCTATATATATATATATATATATATATATATATATATATATATATATATATATACATACGCGTGTGTGTGTGCATTAAGAGCACATTTATGGAAACAGTTTTGAAGACTAATGCTTCAATTACAACTTATTTGTATCACTTCCTTCTGTTGGCTTCTATGCACTGTCTTGTTTTTTTCGCTCAGTTAACTTCTCGGCAGCCATGTGATTAGCCTCGAACTGTTCGTGTTAAAAAATATTTGTGGGTGTGTTATATAATTTGGTTCTACATATTTATTAAATGAAATAGTATTAAAAATACTCAGCAGTTTCCCATTAAAGAGAAAGATTTTTTAAAACATTCATTAAAATATATATTAATTAAGGCAAACTATAATACAAGTCAGTTACTAATGCAAGAAGGTCATAGAACAAACGAAACGTGTCATCGTTATTCGAACTCCTTTATTTTAACCCAAGAAAGTGATTTAAAAAAACCTCAAAGCATGCATGTTGTACTGTCGTAGCCAGGAAACTGACGTATATTTGTCACTTTTCGCCAACACACTCCAAATTTTATACTCATAATTACGACTTCCCTTTTCGTAACTTTTTTTTAATTCCTAAGTTGTGTTCTTGCAACACTGCAACCTTGTCAACGAGTAAAAATCACAACCCTCATACAAAAAGTTTTAATGAAGTACTGTATAGCATCTTTATTCTCTGCTAATTATCTACTTTATGTAGGGCGTGTAGGTTTTAACGGAGGGAGAATTCCAATTAAAATTGAATTTAGACTTCATCATAGCTTAGTGGAAACATCATTGGATATAATTTATATTGAGAGAAAATGTTAACAGAATAAATGTCTTAACAGTAATACGTACAATAAACTCTACTACGTCTTATCTCTCTAAGGATTTTAAATACCTTTGAAGTGAAAAAAGCTTTAACAACAATGGTATGCATCTGAATTAAAAGACGATTTCAGGATATTAAAATGTAGTTAGTTGCAAAAAAAAAAACTAAGTGTCTTGTTTGGAAAAGTAGTGTAATAGTAATCATTCGAATTGGCTAAACTTGATTTTATTCCCTATAAAATATCACGGACGTACTTTTGTAATTTTGCTAATGAAGATGGCTGCGTTTATTTGGAATCGCAAAGTCGAAAAATTATATTGGTTGCATTGGCACAAACTATGGACACGTAAAATAGTGAATAAATAATGAAATTCGACAGACAGTTTTATATCACAAAATCTCACCCAAGAATATCAAAACAGCACTATTTTTTTAAATGTCACACAGATAAAGTTTGAAAAGTTTTTTTCCTCGCAGAGTACTCGTTAATGACCTCTGCAAATATTTAATAGCCATCGTGTTAGCATATATTCAGTTTCAATACTATTACGACCATTGCTATTTACAGGATTTCATGAACGCATAAATTACTTTTGCTTCTCTGCTATCAAATTTGTATTAAGAACGTGTTAATGACTGTATGACTTGCAAAATTCTTCTTAGCTCACATAAAAACCTTTTTCACTTTTGTTTTTGTAGGTGACGTATAGTTTGTCATATTACCAGCATAGAAAGACCAATAGAATAGTACGTTACATTCTGTGCACCGAAAAGTAGGATATGTTATATCTTTTGTTATGTTACAAATCTAGGGACTTCGCACGTAGGCGATCAGAGTATGATTTAGGTGTTGCCGACTATAACATTTGCATGCGGAATCGTGCCGGGTTGATGTTGTTGGCCGATGGTTTTTCTTGGTTGATCTCCCGTTTCCAAACCTCCTCATTCTGGCATATATCTGTCCTCAACACTCGTGTTTTACGCCTCATCAGCGCTGAAAGCCACGCTGTTGAGAGCCGGCCAATACATCTCTTCACTAACTCATTTGTACGAGATTTAGTGCAAGAACGACATCTCGTGGGTGTTTTGCATGTATCTTGAGTCGTGTAATAAAGAACTCGTTTATATATTAGAAACTGTCATTGTTGTTGGGTTGCACGTGATTATTTAACTTAATCTCTATAGTGAAAACCTCGTAAGTAATCTTGATTCATTTTATCAGGCTGTGGCATTTGTACTCTTTTTGTCTGTTTCTTTAACGCTAATTCGTATGTACATGTAAATAACTTTAAAGTAACGCATTAATTTTTTCACCAATGTGTTTTCACACTACTCCTAATCTTATTATGTGTTTTATTAAAATTTCATAAATCGTAAACATAGCAACTATTTTTTTCGAATTAATTTTACATTACAGTATTTATACAGTATTTACAGGTAGGGCAGTTACTACACTATAAATAACTTTTGTATTTCTGAAAATATATTCTGTCAAACAATTTATCAAGAAGTTTTTTTGAAAAATTGCCGATTAAGGTGAGAATTTTTTAGACTTATTTCAAGAGGTAGCAGTTTATCGAGTAGGTATAGTCGAACTCGTGTTTGTATATACATATATTCATATCTAGAAATATGATTTTATTCATTATACCTACAGCCACTGAAATGATTTTGCACCAACTTGTTTAACTGCCTTGAGTGCATAGCTGCAACTATGCTTCATGGTTACTGGAAAGTGTGACTTTGTGACGAGTTCTTACACATTTGACTGCGCCAATCAGAACAAGGTTACTGCAGCATCACACGTCTGTGACTTGAGAATGGAACCCGCAGACCATAGACGACTAAGACGCTGAGAGATAACAGTGAGGGATAGTCACCATCTTGAAGTTTTGTACTTAGTGTCATAACTTTGTGACTGTCACCATCTTGAAGTTTTGTACTTTGTGTAATAACTTTTCTTCTGGGTAACTTTTTGGAACCTTAACCTAACTACAGAATAAAATACATATTGACAGAATTTTAGACACCATACTACTTTATTTTCCGTTGCTGTTGTTACAATCGAATTGCAGTTAAGAAAGTAATAAGAATTTTCTAATCGAAATTCGATCTAAAACAACAGTGACGACAAATATATAATTACGGTGTCTAAAATTCTATCGGCATGAATTATGTTCCGTTGGTTAAAGTTCCAAAAAATTACCCAGAAGAAGAGTTATGACGCAAAACACAAATATTCTAGACGGGGACTATCACTTACTCTTAAAAACATCCAATCAATGATTACGAAGCAGAGTGCAGAAGTGCACATAAAGCAATGAAACCAGATGGTTGAAAATTATTTTCACAAAATGTCAGGGGATTTACACATGACGCACTAAGCAATACAACTTTTACAGCTTGTTTAGAGAGAATTTATTTGTAAAATATACAGAACATATTTTTTGTGTGCCGAAGTGAAAAGAGTTGTTGTTGTGAACCATAAAATGCAAGATTCAGCGTCGCACAGGCAAGTGAAGTAACCTCCATCGGCGGGGAACATCAATTTCATGGCGAGAAAGATATTCGCAAAGTGCTCGGTGCAAAGTATTGTTCTATATGGTGCGGAAACATAGACGTTGAGGAAGAATGGAGAGCCGTATTTGAAACGTAGCTGCACTGAATGATAGTGCGGATAAAATGGGCAGACAAGATCTGAAATGAAGATGCCGAGGGTGGTTAAAGAGGAACGACATATCCTAAGGGAAATAAGAAAGGCGAAAGCTGGCTAGATTGCCGGAGGGGCAGAAAAGGAGATTTAGGAGGAAAAGCTCAACGAGTATAAAGAAAAAAAAATGAATTTGGTGTTTGAACACACTTTTACATAGAGCTTACACAAGAGTGATTATGGGAAATATTCTCAGTTTTGAAATGCCACAAGGAAACAAAGTTTTATTTGCTACCTGTTAAACGATGGTTACATAAAAATGACGTAAATTTTGCGCCTTTTCACACTTGATATAGTTAGAGAGAGTCAAACAGAGAGAGGGATAGAGATATACATACATCGCGAAAATATTTCTTGGCAAAATAATCTCGAAAATCATGCAGCATTTTTCACCTTATATGACTGGACGATGTTATTTGACACGGTCCATCTGTTTACAGACAATAAGAGTATATTGTTGCGTGGCATGTGCCTGGAGGCCAGTGGTCGGCGGCTGTGTCGTAACACTTTGTGGACTGGCCCCTGCCTCATAGACCGGGCGGCTACGTGTTGGCACTCACGCAGAAGCTACGTCATGGATACCTGTCCCAACTGCGCTTTAACCCTGCCAAGCGGCCTACGAGACTAAAATCACGTCCGAAACATGATGAAATGTCTATTTTTAGACCACTGTAATGCGGTTATTCCCCGACTGTTTCGAGGAGTGTAAAGGCGCAGAATCGGCACATTTGGGGAGAGTTCGCTATTGGTCGTGCTAGAGGAAGGTTGTGGAGATAGACTGGTGAAGACATATTGGTGACGTCAGAGTCTACTGTGAGGCGGCAGGCGGCTACCTTCGGGACAGTGTTGGACGAACCAAGAGGACTGCTGCGGCGGGCTGACAAGCGAAGAGGAGGTGCGCGACGGGAGTCGAACAAAAGACTTCAAGAGTGAAGACAGCGATGCACTCGGGGTGCTGCGCAGCATACGGCGATTCGTCACCACTGCGGACTGTTCAGGTTGTACACTGTCACTATTTGAGAGATACTTTTGATTGGATGTATGACTGAATTTTATTGTGATTTGTAGTGTTTAATTAATTGATGGTAGACATTTTTTGTGCTTTAATTGTCAAAGATAATTGAGGAGCAAACATTCAAAACCAGACACGTCAAAAATCCAAAAAATGAGTAAAACGCCCTTTCTAAATAAATAATATGTGTTACATACGAGTATGAACTTAGACTCCATAAAAAACACATGTCTTATTGAAATGGGTATGTGTATTCTCAGTTAGTGCTATAAAATATAATGTTTATTCACTTTTTTCTACAGCTAGATAAGGTGGACATGTCTGGTTTTGAAAGTTTGCTCCTCAATTAACATGTCTGTGACACATGAGTAAATGTGTGCAGGAGTAATTGTGTTGTGAAAGTTATAGTTGATCGCTGTTTTGTGTTTTTGTAAGCTTTGTGAGCTAGTAAATCAATAACTTAATTCAACTCTTTTATTTATAATTGTAAGATCTCTATCCCAAAAGAACTCATGGGAACTGCCCACATACAAAGTTTTTGTCTCAAACTTGTAATATTATTACTCGGCGCGCCACAAGTGTGTGTGTATATAAATGTGTACTTGTTTTTGTAATTAAAGTATTTTCTCGTTAGATTTATAGGTATAATTGCCCGTACATAATGACACAGCTGACCTGGATCGCAAAAGACTGAAATCAAGAAGACCAGCACAAGTCACTGCTGAAGAATTGATGAATTCAAACTTCAGTGTTCTGAATGCTTGAAAACAACACTGGCAAGAGCTTTATCCACCGACCGGAATGTCAAAGTATCACGATTACAGAGAAGCCTCCTAGTTTCAACCAATCACGCAAAGTATAGGCGACACTAAGCCGAATGAGCAATGGCCATGGCAGAAATGCCAACGGCCTCCATCAACGGGAAATGATACCATTTACAAAGTGTGATTATGGAGCCGAAAAGCAAACAATTCGACACCCATTGGAAAAAAGGCTAGGTCGAGCGTACAAGAGACCCTACACCTATTTCCTTATTTCCTTGCAGCAACGTATGAGGGGATTGATTATATCTGATGTCTGAATATTAACGCGTAAATAAGTTTTGCATGTAGCCTATACGTGAGCACATTAACAATGTATCTATACATACAACTCGCCCTGACTGTCAGATTGCTTAGTATATTATACGATTATATGTTTCAAATGAAAATTTTGTTTACATGACAATATTCATAACTGCCAAGTACTTAAATTTTTATGTTTAAGAGTGCATGGTTTATAATTCAGCGCTAAAAGCATTAGTTCAGAATTGTAGGTTTCTCGAAGCCAATTTGCAAAAAAAAAAAAAAAATCTCGATTACCGTATATCTGAAAAACAATCTCTGACGACAAAATAATAATATACCTAATTCATTGTATGTTTTACCTTAATAAATTCTTTAGTTCCGATATTCGTTTGAATAGAAATTAATGTGTTATTTTTACTATAAATTAACACCTTGATATAATGCCAGGGAACCTAATAAAAATTAAATATATGTATTAGATGGTCAATATATTATTAAGGATGTACAGAGATTGGTTTTTCTCGTATAATTTAGATATTTTGCAGTCAATAGTGACATGAATGTGGATTCAAAATTGTGCTTACTCTCTAGATTATTATTCCTGTATGTCATGTTAGTTTTGCACAAGCACAACTTCGGTTTTGTAACTTTCAAGATGATGGTTACAAACTTGAAAATTTACTCAGAATCGTTAGAGTTCCTGTAATATAGGAACGGAAAATAACTGTGATGAAGACGATTCAGAAAAGCAAAAATAAATTGACAAATTTTAACTTTGGAATTTGTACTTTGAATTGCAGCCCAAAATGCAGGCTAGGTTCTCAATGTTACTTTGTGGAACTATTTTGGTAGGAGCTATCTCATAAGCCAGTAATATTACAAGACTATTGACTTAGAATATTACAATACCAGAATAAATTATTAAGAAATATGTTAATGTACAATGAATTTACTGACTATTTAAGTCATTGAATTTCATTGACTTTAAAATGATTTTGATTGAGGTCGCCAAATTACTCACATATTCACGTCACTAATTCCCAACAAGTCACATCAATTCGCTAGTTAGGAGCAGAGTAAAGCCATATTTCTTTATGGCGAGAAATATAACTGAAAGTTACACACTAATGTTCTATTCAAGGTTGTTCAAGTCCAGAAATATATTATATATACATAAAAACATAAATTTAGGTATGTATATGTTGTAATTATGTTTCTGGTCACCAATGAAATGTCATTGTTGGCACAGTCCAACTTCGAAATAATTAAAAATATTATTGTACATAACACTACAAACAATTAGTTAGCTGCAATATATTTACGAACACTTTTCGTTTATTTATTCAGTCGTCCTGTGCAATAAATCTATCATATTTTGCTTTAGCTCGGCGAAGATTCCCTTTCCTGAGTCTTACATTGTTAATGAACGCTCTAATGTAGGATTTTATCTGAATCTTAGTTATTCGGTGTAAGTGTCTGCAAACCATCGATAAGTCGAAATAATCTTTGTCTGTGTACTTTCTCAGATAAATATGCAGAACAATTCCGTAAAGCGAAGATGTTATCACCTCGAAAACAAAAATAGTTAAATTTTTAAAAATAGTTAGTCTACATCTTGCAATTAATCTTAATACCTGGATTTAAATAAATTATTTGTTTCCAAACTCAAGGCTAACCGTTAAAGTTAAGGTTATTCTGTTTTTGTCATCCAATAAAGGTCAAAGTTTTAGATTAAGCAGTTTTTCTCAAGAAGGTATCGCTTTTTACTCACCTGTTCTGTTGACGTTTTCATGGTTATTTATGGAATACAAATTAATAAAATAGGAAACAGGAAGCTAATCTCCATGGTTGTCACTGTATTCTTGATAAATTAAAACTAGGCTCTGCTTTCCATTTACCAATATAATTTTATAGGTTGATACACTTAAGCAGTTACAAAGAAGATATTTATTTAAAGTTATATACACAAAGTTTTCAATCTATAATAAAGCATGCATCTAGAGGCGGCTAGAGAAGGTTTTATCACAAAAAAATTGAGGAGTTACTTCACAAACAGTGTTTTAATTAAAGGTATACTCCATTCCACATTACTTCAACAAATTTGTAAAGCTCCGAGAGCACTTGCTGTTTAATTGTTGTAAATGCTTGACTCAACGTCAGTTTACTTTTGCGATAGTTAAACGTATCTGAGATGTCTAGTTCCTAAATTTTTAGTAAATTTCGCATTGCATTGTGACAAAAATTACGAGGGCTTGGGACATTAAATAACGCTTATTAAGTCAACTTAAATCTCTACGTTAATATTGACATGGGTAAAAAAATAAATGAAAAGAGGATTTCTACGTGTTTTGTCAAAATGACTTACTCGTTTTGCGTGATTTCTTACACTGTAATCGAACGAACGAAATTTCGATGTGAGAGATTGTGCCGTATTATATGTTTTCCTGAGCAAAACATTTGCTTATGTGGATTGCGAAACCTATTTTTTCTGTGGGGATGAAACATTGTTGTAGATTTATTTGATTGGCACAGCACTTTCTTAATTCTGCAGAACAGGTGGTTAATGCACAACATAATATTGTAGAAATTATATAGATAGTACCGACAAAAAGGACGGAATTGTTTTCCTAATATTAACTGAATTATCGTACCTACGCCTATACTTTTACTAAGTGTACCATTTTCTTATCGGTAGAGTCAAGAGCCTGTCACGAAAAGATTTCTGCACCATTTCGCTTCAATGCCTTATGTGCACATCGGCAGCACTGCATCATGATTATTGGCAACGCGCCTGTCTTTAGACACATCTCCCATATGACTGCACCAATTATAATAGGGTTATTGTGACATATGACTGTGATTTGCCATAAGAAATCCTTATGTAAGTTTTTACTACAGGTTGGAATAATCAACGTAAAAAGTTAGAGAGCTTGAGCGCCGGGTGATGATTGAAAAGTCAGAATTGGCCTCTTTTACAATTTAAAATTCAATTTAATGACTTCCCTCTTTGCCAAGCACAGTTAAATGTAATTTTACTGCGATCTCATATTTTATTAGACCCGTTAGCAACAACAGCGCAATTAGCGGCAGAATTTTTTTCCTGCGCCATACTCTCCCATGTGAAAACTTATTTTCTCTCTGACCTGCAGTAGAGTTAACCTTACCTCCAAACACGCGAAAGTTAAAGCATTCAATCACTGATCATTTTAGGGACTGGAAAATTTTGCCAATTCGATGACCTGCAGGATAGAATCCATCGTAATATGCATACTCAAGCCTCGACTGTTTGTCAACTAGCTGCTACTCAGTGGTACAACAGACAATGAACGAATAGACGGGGCTTGAGTATGCATAGTACAATGGATTCTAGTATACAGATCATTGCATTCGCGAAATTTTCCAGTCCCTACTGATCATTATTCATCCGCACATAAGGCACTGGAACTAAATGATGCAAAAATCTTTTCGCCACAAACTTGCGTCTCTACTTATTGGTTTCGTATAACCTAATGTTTTAAATTATTGTATTTAACATAGATTTGTGTATTTAACAACTAAGCACGCCATATAAGCAATTGCCGTCAGAAGTGTTACGCTATACCCAGAGTTGGGGAAGTTAACAACAAAAACGAACTGATTAAAATTAAAGTAAAAAAATATTAAACTGATTAAACTTAAAATTTTACCTCTGTAAAAGATATCTGATTAAAGTTAAAGTTAACAGGACTTGAACTGGTTAAATATTACATCAAGTTGAAGAATAGAGAAGGCGTCTAGAAAACAATATTTACTATTTATAAGTTTCTTACGAATTATTTCCGCACCAAAAGCAACAAGGCAAAGTAATAATTTCGTGCGAATTGTATTTTTCGAGTTATTTGCCTTTAAAACGGCATATTTTAAGTCTATATTGCAGTAATGTAGATCAGAGTATACCTTAACTATAGCGAGGTTGAGGGAGTGGTATCTCAGTAGTGAGGATGGCCATGCAGGTAGGAGCCTCCACGCATGCCACCATGCGTAGTTCGCACCCCGCTCAGACTGTCGACGGCCCTGCCCTCGTCGTAAGCGCCCTCAAGCTCTTGGTGGCCTGCGTCCAGCGCCGCTCTGTGTCTGCTGCCCCAGCCGCCGCCCGACCCCGCCTCACTGAAGTACCCGTTCCTCTGGGCCTCACCCCCTTGCCGGCCGTCACCGTGCCCGTCGTCGAAGAAGCGTGTGTCCAGCGCCGACTCGTCCTTCCGGTAGCTGGACGTGAAGCCGCTGCTGCTGTGTCCCTTTCTGTGCGCCTCGTCGCCCGCGAGATACTCGGCGCCGTGCCCGCCCAGGCCTGAGGCGGAGTGCCCCGCGTGGCCGTCGTTGCGGTGGTAGCCCGCCGAGCTGCCCGTCCTGCCCGCGGAGAAGCTCCTGCGACCCAGGTTGTCGGCGACCCGCCGTCTGTCGTCCAGGTACACGCCGGCGTCGTGGTAGCGGTCGCCGCCCTCCGATGCCGCGACGACTTGCGGCTGGTACAGCGACGTCGGCCCGCCGACGGCGATCTCCGGGTAGGCGAGGGGCGCCCCGACCTCCGGGTAGTAGGCGAGGTCCTGGGGCGCGCACTGACAAACGCCTGCCGCCATCGCCAGAAGGAAGATTGCGCAAGTTACCATCGTTGTCTGAGCAGAGGATCAGTTCTGTGCCAGTCTACCCCTAAGCCGAGCTTATATATCCCACACGAACCCGCAGTGACGAAACTAACAGGTTGCAATCACGACCTTCACCACCAGTCACTGAAGCGGAACAATTATTACAGAGATCAATCCAAACTCGAGATATAATTTTTCCTTTTTCAACGCTGCAACTTAGTTGTCGATGACGCGTGACAAGCGAGACGTTCACAAACGATTCTTCGAGTCCAGCTAGCACTGGTATAGTAGGTAGAGATGATGGTTTATCGCGGGAAAAGTTGACTGTTTGCTGGGTTTCAACGCACGTTCAGCTTACTAGAAGATCACTGGCTTTCGTTTGTACGTGAAGCTGTCGCCCTATTTGACTGAGCCAATAATAATTCCGATATTGTAATATATTATGCCTGTTATTGATCTGCAGACAGCTACGTTGTGTCCGACGTACATCGCCTAATCATATGTGTTCCAATTAACTACGTCAGTGTTTCCAAGGGTTCAAGGGTATGCTGGCACGAAACATTTTCGTGATATACTATCACCTCTAATAATAGGTCTGCTTATAGCTACCAAGCGAGACGGATCAGTGGTAAAACACTAGCATGGCATTCGGGAGTAACCCGGTCCAATTACATGTCTTGATATCCTGATTAAGTTTAACAGGTTTTTCCGAATTTATTCCTGGTTACTACTGGCATGGTTCCATAATACTAACACTAGCCGATTTCCATTTCTCACGAGTACTTCTACCAAGACCTCGAAGATGTTAGAAGAAATTAAAACACCCTAAAAATCATATCTACAGCACAACTTTGAGTGTTTGATAACATAAACTGTGTTAACTGAATTACGAACATATGCTTACAAGTAAAATAATATAAACAGAACAAAACTATGTTTGCAGTTTTGCTATCGACTACATATAACAATTGGGAGTTTATATATTAAACTAGCTGTCCCTTTGCGACTTCGCCCGCGTGTACTATAGAAAAGAGTAACTTACTTTAAATTACGTATTAATTGATGGTGTTATTATATTCTCTGTGTATTTTTAAAACAACAAATACAAACAGATTTATCCAGTCCACTTTGCTGAGCGTACTTTAATTGCAGAACATTTTTGTTCTTAATTCATCTTTATCTATATATATAAAAATGAAAGCTGACTGATTGACTGACTGACATATCAAACTGCAGCCCAAACCACTGGACCTAGAATCGTGAAATTTTTGTGGGGGTTCCCTTCAGGTCGTAGGCGAGCACTAAGAAGGGATTTTTCGAAATTCGACCTCTAAGGGGGTGAAAAGGGGTGAAATGTATTTCCGAAGAAACGTCGATAGAGCTCGAACCCGACGGCCTATCATTGTGATTTTTACTTTAATAGGACACTGGTAAAAATGCATATTAGCCAATTTAAGGATTTTTCGAAGTTCAACTTTTAAGGGGCTGAAAAGACCTTAAATGTGTTTCCAATCAACTATTGATATCTATCGAACCCTTCGGGATAGAGAGTTGACATTCACTTCAAAATATTGCTTACGTAAATACCCAAAAAGTAGTTTTAGGTTTTTTTGAAATTCGACCCCCAGGCAGAAAAAAGGGGCAAAATGTGTTTTTAATGAATCGTCTTTATCTTTGAAACACACTTGGCTACCATCGTGATTTTAACTTTAATTGGTTACTTTTACAAATGTCTATGGCAGGACTCAAAATCGTTTCGAAATACTTTATTTAAAGGGGTGAAAATACGTGAAATGTGTTTTCGATTATCCTTCCATATCTATCGAATCAATCGAGATATCGAAGTACTCTTTGCTTTAAATTGGTGCTTTTGTAAGTATCCCAAGTACCATTTAAAATATATTTTCAGAATTCGGCCCTAAACTGGTTAAAAATGGGGTAATATGAGTTTTCGACTCACATTCGATATATATCGGTCCCATAGTTTTTTATATAGAGACGTGATTTTTGTTTAGGATTGATGCTTACTCAAATACCTAAAAAGTAGTTTCAGGAATTTTCGAAATTCGCCACCTAAGGACGTGAAAAGGGGTGAAAAGTGGTGAAAAGCGTTTTCAATTAATCGTCTATATATCTTGAACCCAGCGGGCTAATGTTGTGTTTTTTACGTCCACGAGATACCAATAAAGTATTCTAAAACGTGATTCAAGGGTTTTTCGAAATTTACTCTCTTAAGTGGTGAAAAG
>PNEQ01092006.1:8718-44848 GCA_003012365.1 Medauroidea extradentata
ACCTACTGCCAATCAGCGTGAGGCAGCTGCTCTGCTAGTCGGCAGCCAGGCCAATAGGAAACATGTAGTAACATGCAGGAGCCAAACAGACACGGGGCTGGAGTCTACAGCCTCGGGCAGCCAATAAGCGGCCAAGTTCGCCTATATCAAACGAGCCGCCACGTCATTTCACGTCTGTATTACTATTTAGTCTGTGGTCATACGATACACAATTTTGCCAACTGCTGCAATAGCACTATTTTGCACCTTGAAATCAAAATTTCTAAAGGAAATAACCTCAGGAGACATTGTTTTAAAGGAATGGTCTGTGTTAATTATATTATTATCGGGGTTAAAACCCTTCTTACACAAATCCTGACTACGCCACTGTGTGGCGCAGTGATGCAACTTCTGTAATACGTGCCGGCAACACGTGATCACTAGGGCCACGATTTTGTCGCGAAAAGGTTTTGTGCCCCACTTTGTTTCAGTGTGTCACGTGCACATCAGTTCCTCTACTTCATGATTATTGGCAGCGTGTCTTTGTTCAGACACGTTTCTCATTTGACTGCACCGATCAGAATAAGATTATTGTGACTCAGTACGTATGTAATTCGCCAAGGCAAGTGGGAGTAAAATCATCCAATCACAGACGATGTAGCAGAGCTGCATCTGTCCGCATGACGCATTGAAACAAAATGTTGCAAAAATCTTTTCGCCATAAAACCGTGGCTCTAGTGATCACAGAATACTTATGTATACAGAAGTAAAATTGCCAGTATAACGGCGATCTCAATCACACAGGTCAGCAAAATGGCTACCGTGAGTTGGCCCAATGATGCCACATGACTAGGGCCCGGCAGTTTTCGCGAAAAGATTTTTGCCCCACTTTGTGTCAGTGTCTTTCGTGCACACCAGCAGCTCTGCTTCATGATTATAGGCAGAGTGTTTTTGTGCAGAGTTATTATTCATTTGACTGTGCCAGTCAGTGCATGGATAACTGTGACACAACACGTATGTGATTCGCGGGTTTAACCTCCACACGCTGGGTGTTACGGCAGCCAATCACTGACCACAAAGCAGAGATGCAGGTGTGCACGTAACGCACTGAAACAAAGTGATGCAAAAATCTTTTCGCGAAAACTACCAGGCCCTACTTACACGGTAGAGAGGCCAATCTCTGTAAAGACGTAACACACGTAAATTACAACACATAAAAGTTCATGGCCAATATAATCGCAGATTATGCTCTGTTATGTATAGGAAAGTGAAGTTTAGTCTGCTACGAAATGATAACGCGAATTTTTCATGTCTCGACTAATAAGTAGAGGCACGATTATTTCGCATATTCATCTGACAACAGCCTAGACTTTTCAGTTCTATACGTGTACCGGCCGAAGCCGAGTATACGTTGGCTTCTAACAGTACAAACGTGTAGCATGTGTTATCCCCACGACTTATTTCCTTATTTATAACTGGCTTGCAGTCGTCAAATGTGTGTTGAAACCTCTCTCGTCTAATCACAGATGGGGGAGTGAAGTATATGTTATTGGCGTTCAACCTGGCTTACAATCATTACGCGAAATAATCGTGCCTCTAGTAATACGCAAGCGCCAACTGAGATATTGACGCAAACTTACAGTTGAATGAATTCCAGCTTGTGCCTAAAATAAAACGCGAATTTTTTGAGGTCCCTAACTAAGTCTGTAGCGTGGTCTCGGTACAAACTCCTAGTCGTGTACATATTCTCGCACAAGGCAGATGGAATGGCGATGGACGCTGTAGACGGCGAGTGTTAATTTTCTTGGTCTCTCTGGCTTGTCGTCGCCTGCGGCTGTAACACGTCGCGTAGCAGCGGTTGTTAAGCTTCACTTTACATCTTCAACATGCCGTGGCTGGGTTGTTATGTCGGCCTGTTACATCCAGGCTCGCTGGTTTGTTTCCCGTCTCAAAGAAAGACACTTCCGCGGACATAGCAGACCTTTGCAAACTGCGAGCTACATGTCTCTTCATCCTGCTGAAAGGAACTGTTTTAGTGGTGTCGACAAGGTTTTTTTAGTCTGGCCACAGTGGGTTGGTTCTGGGGGGGGGGGGGCAGACTGCCCCGGGCGCCGGGTTACAGGGAAATTAAATGTAAATGAGTGTAAAAAAGATAGAATATCTAGAATTAATTTTTTGTATTTTTATTAACCTTGAACACCATATAATGTTATAAATACAGTATTTATAATTACAATGCACACTTAAAACACTTCTAATGGTAGCTAGTAAGTACGGGTTTTATGTATTTCTACTAAAATTGTATGCTGTTATTTATGCGAGTGCAAAACAACCTATGCAGGATACGTTTATTACTGTTGGGTGCAATTCACAATTCTTGCTCCGGGCGAAGGAAAGTATAGATCCGTCTCTGTTTGGCCATATGATTTTACAAAGAACTCATAATTTCCTTATATGTGTTGTAGTAGTTTGTGTGTTTAGTCACTAATTGTTATAAACCTCAAAAATTCGCGTTTTCTTTTAGGCACAAGCTAGAATTCATTCAACTGTAAGTTCCTGTCAGTTTCTCAGTTGGCGCTTGCCGAACTTGCCATCTGTAGGGTCATGAATAGGGCTGGGTAATTTTCGCGAAAAGATGTTTGCAGCACTTTATTTCAGTGCCTTACGTGCACACCTGCATCTCTGCTATGTGGTCAGTGATTGGATGCCTTAACACCCAGCGTGCGGAGGTTTAACCCGAAAATCACAGACGTGATGTGTCACAGTTAACCACGTACTGATTGGCACAGTCAAATGAATAATGACTCTGCATAAAAACACTCTGTCAGTAGACATGAAGTTAAGCTGCAGGTGTGCACGTAAGACACTGAAACAAAGTGGGGCAAAATTGTTTTCGCGAAAAGTTCATGGTTCTAGTCATCTGTATAAGACCTCTGATTCAATTGTAAAGAAGCAAATAAATGCTGGCATGTGGTATCACTGTATCAAAGAGCAGCCAATGAGAAACTGTTATCTACTTGAGTACACATGTATATTGGAGGCTAGCGTACAGCTCAGTGAACCCGCGACATTGTTCAGGTCCCTACTGGTTGTTTCTGTGTACCTGTGCAGAGGCCTCACTCACTTGACTAAGGTTACGACTACACCACACTGTGATTTGCGGTTGGAACCTACACCAAGACGCTGAAAGTTACGGTTCCTGTCTACCCGCGTTTGGAACATATTGTAGCGAGTTACAAGTAATCATATTTGGAAGAAACATCTGAACACGCATTACGTTTGTACATCTATGAAAAGAAAACACATTTCAAACAATGTTCCTATCAGTTTACAAATTAGGATAGCTTATTGGAAACACGATTTTCAAATCTCTCAAAACGGCTAAAAGCAGCATTTTTAAACTGCAGTGTGTAGGAAAATTCCAACCTGGTGAGAAAAACACAATGATAAAAATAAGCACTGGAATATGAACCACAAGTATCGCAAATAAAATAATACGGTCACTGCTTAGAGTCGCATAGGGAAATGAATAATAGTAAAGCTCTGCGCGCCAGTTGCTGGGTTTGCGTGTAGAGGCGATAATACATTACATACGCCGACCGACGTCACTCTTGTAAGGACGTTGGACCCGTAAAAATTCAAAATTTTGTATTTGTACCAAACACTGTTCAACTTTTACACATCAAATAACATGTCATCCCCCCCCCCCCGGCCCAAAAAATTACGTTCCATAGTTTTAGCATAATCACCCATTAACGTCACAAAATGGCAGTTGTGGTGTAGCCAATAATAATAATTGCTAATACCGTACGCCCTGGAGCACAGCCACACTACGCCACTGGTTCGTCCATCGAATCACTGACCATGAAGCACAGCTACAGATGTGCACATAAGGTATTGAAACAAGTTGGTGCTAAATTATTTTCACCAGGTATCAGTGCGGGCGTCAATTAACGTGCGTGGCCGCGGTCGTAAGGAATGTGTGTCGAGGCACGACGCGTCTGTCTGCTTACGACACGCGGGCGTCCCTGGCAATGAAGCCGTCACTCTACAGCTGCCCACCCGACCTTGAACTGCACTTATCTTTTAGACCTCTCACGTTGCATTTCGAGTACGGTACAATATATACACTTTGATTGTTACAAAATATTGAGTGGGCCTGGCGCGTGAGACGTGATGTAGCGTGGTACGGTGAGTGTTTTTTTCTTGTATAACTATTAAAAATGTTTCCAATGCGTTTGTCAACGAAAATAATTCAGGCTTTAAACTGTGTTCCTATGATTTAAAAAATGCCGTCCGCTTTTTAAAAACGTGATTACCAAGCTCCTCAAAAGTGCTAAAAATGACTTTTTCACGGTGCTGTAGCTGAGAAAATATCAACCATAATCGGATAGCTAAATCATAGAAACCTGCATCGGACTTTACCACATACTTTCCATAAATAAAATAACAAGGTCATTGTTTGAAGTCCCGTTGAATAACACTTTCTATGAAAACACTGCTCGCTAGTTTAGTCCTTCGCGCCTAGAGGCGATGAGGTGTTAGATGGACGTGTTATATTAGACTTATCGCCTTCCCCGTTTCCCTGCCTCGAAAGGAAAAAAAAAACTAGCGTCCACTAACTCTGTAGGCTATGTTGTTTAGTTTCTTCTGGTTTTGCAATAATAATTTTTTTAAACTTAAAACGAGAACAGATATAAAAAATCTGTGTGGCAGTTTTTTTAAAAATAGTTTTTGCCTTGATGGCTAATTTTCTTCAAAGCAAGAAATTATATGGTTTAGACTAAAAAGTCAATCAGCCAGAATTTTGTTAATTACATAATTTGCTAAAACCATAGTATTTATTGCCTTGAAAAAATCAGCCAACATGGAGAAGACGATTATAAACAAAACTGCCAGGCAGATTTCTTATGTCTGCTCTCGTTTAGGCGCAAAAAATTAATAGGCCTAACGCCAAAAAAAATAGTAGAGATTAGAGATAATGGTCTTAAGGCCTCGCTCTTTAGTTCTGCAGTGGTTTCGAATTTTTTTTAACGCAAATTAATACATATATCAAAAATTCATTCTGGCAGTTTTCACACTTATATATCATCGTTTGTATATGAATTTTTCTGTTGCAATACACCAAACGGATTTTTAGATTTTGGCCCCTGAAATATCATGTACTGTATTTTGTTGTCAAAATAAGCCAAAATAGAGCAAAATATTTTTTGCTAGCTAACGGTAAATTATTTTGAAAAACGCCCTGGCAAAATTGTGTATTGTATGACTGTACACAGTCTCAAATTTTTTTTCAAAGCATTTGGTTTAAAAATATTTTAGTTATTTGCAATTGTTTGAAATAAATTAAAGATCATGGCCTTAAGAGTGACTTGCTTATATTAAAAAGCGGCAGGAAACTATAAGTTATCTGAAAAGCGAAATGTAGCTATGATTTTAAAAGTGCTCACTTAACCCTAAACAACTTATATGTAACTTTTTGCCATAGCCAGAAACACACATGTAACACATAAAACAAAGTAACCGATTGTTACATATAAACTGCTGTCGTGTACATTGAACATTTTTTTTGTAAAATTACTTTAAGTTACAAGAATTTTCTTTGTAACTAAATTTCGAAAAATTTGTAGTCTACCAAAATTATAGGTTCGCCAGAAATTATATTGTTATACACAAATCACATTCTCTGGAAAAAGATATTGAAAACTTGTATTGAATGTATACAAATACAAGCTTGAATATGTAAGTCAAGGTGGTCTGCGAGTAAGATGCGTGGTACCTGCACGCAGCACGTAATGTTTGAATGTGTGTCTCATCGAGTTTTTATTTTTCAGAATAATCACATGTTAGAGTTATTTGTTCAAAGCAATTTAATAAATAAGTTCAGTGTTATGATTAAAGTAGAATCAGTATTTAAAATTAAAAATATTCCTTTTTTGCAAGTACAAAGACAAGTCTCTACCTTGTAATTTTGCAATCATACACGTTGTATTTCTATACAAGAACAACCATTATAATTTTACAAGGAATTTTTGTGGCAACTGTGTTTCCAAGGACTTTCTTTGTAAAAGTACAAACGTAGTTTACGCGCCTAAATATTTTCGCGATAAATTATTGTCCCTTTAAAAACTGTTGGTTTTTCACTGATATATTTGTTACACATCTACTCTCGAAATCACTGAAAAACCATTGATTATCAGTGAATATTCAGCCAGTCTAAAAATTAATTGTGTACTTTCACAATGAAAATCCTAGGCAACTGCGAGTAACTAGTTTGAGGCATTTGTAGTGAGACAGATGTTTGTCACCATTTATGACTAAAAAATATTTACATCCAGCCGGAGCTGGGAATCTAACCGTGTACCTTTCGTACCGCAAGCTGGTGCGTATCCGACTGAGCTGCGGAGGTCTTTCTTTTTTAATTTGACAGTAAAATTTATATTCTGGCCGACACAGGACTCTGAAAATAATACGACGAAATGATGTACAATGCTTGTGAGGCCCCTTACAGCACGTCCCTTTGCTTCATCAAACAGAGAGGTGGTATTTCGCCTCTGTGTTTGTCTGTTCTGCGCTCCCAGGAAAGGTTGCGATCAAGAGGAATTGTAAGGGATAAGTGGAATGGGGTGGTTGAATGGGGGAGGGCGGAATTCGTGCCCGGCCCATGACGTTGTGCGCGGTCGACCAACCAGCGTGAGCCACCGTGGTTTTGATCCGAAGTGCTTGTATAGGAGGAAGGGTGTTTGTTGGGGGAAGGAAGGGGGGCACGAAGCTGCGGCACAGTTCCGCAAATACTGAGCGACTGTCTTCTGTTTCAAGAGGACCGGTCGGTCGCGACCTCTCTTGTACGATCCTGGAGCAAACACGCCAATAGAGAGGTTTCACATGACGTCACTAGGGATGAGATTGTAGTCTTATTTCTTGGTCAGATTCGTTGTTAACATTTTATGTTTCTGTGTTATTGTTTTTAATTTTCGTAAACAGTAAAAATGCGTACTTAACCGTTTATTCATTTAAATTGTAGCACATAACTCTGGGAAAACTATGTTATTGAAGTATAATGGCCGGTTTCACCACATCGCTCTTTAGTTTTGCAGTGGTTTCGACAACAATATTTTAACGCAAATTAATATAGTATGTATCAAAAATTCATTCTGGCAGTTTTAACGCTTATATATTGTCGTTTGTATATAAATTTTTCTGTTGCAATGCACCAAACAGATTTTTAGATTTTTGCCCCTGAAATAGCACAAATTTTGTAGTCAAAATAAGCCAAATTGATGCAAAATAATTTTTTTTGCTAGCTAACGGTACATCATTTTAAAAAATTATCTGGAAAAATTGTGTAAAGTACGACTGTACACAGTCTCAATTTTTTTCAAAGCATTTTGTTAAAAAATATTCAAGTTATTGGCAATTGTTTGAAATAAATGAAAGAGTACGGCCTTAAGCATTTAACATTTGATAAAGAGGATTAACAGAATATCTAACATGTTAAATCTTCTGTTAACCCCCTTTAACAAATGTTAAATGTTAAATGCTTAACAGAGGTTGGTGAAACCGGGCATAAAGAATCTTACAAAATAGTAGACTGATAAACATAACCAAAAATAAACACAGTAGGCTTAATCTGTGTTCAAAATTTCAAATTACCCCAGTGCAAATTTTGAAATTTTCAATCTGTATGTGTTTCCTTCAGTCAGTACATTAAATATTATTTTTATTTATAGAAGAAAAATAATAAAGGGTTTTACTAACAGTTACAGAGTTTTGGGTGTTTTTATTTTATTTCTTGATTTTTAACTGAATTTCAGTGTTTGGTGGTGTACTAACATGCATGCCAGTGTTATTTAGGGTTTTATTGCGATTCTCCATGTAATCTTGACCCTAGACATCACATATGTACGGTCGAAATAGCTTTTGACAACAATTCAACGTCTGGCACTATATTTAAATTGTTACAGTTGAGTGGTATTCCTCCGAAATACTACTGTTTATAGTGAAAATCAAAAAATCAGCTATACTGGTTCTATATGGCTAAATCCTGTGTATTTGTCAGGCTGTTAAAAAAATTGTTTCCGTTTAAATAGACCTACCATATAAAATCTAATTGATTTTCAAAATGCTGCCTTCTCCTTAGACAAGTTATACCAAACATTCTTATTCAACGCTATTCTAAATTAATTTTCTTGATGATAAAAAAACAAAAGGAAAATTGGAGAGGTCAGGTAAACTTATGCTGTTGGTGATTATCCTCTGGTAAACACCGTGGTTTATTTAAATTTAGTATTGGCAGAACGCCTGTACTAGTGAACCCTGGAGAAACGCCCAGCATAGAATGTTGATTGATTACTTTGCACTTCTGTGCGTGGCTACTCTGTGGTCTAGTCGAAGGAAGTCGGAACTGAAGCGAGAAATGTAAGCAGTCTCGACGACGTGGCCCAGTCATACCTCGACCACAAGAGAGCGGGAAAGTGGATGTATACACGGTCAACGACCTACTTCTGACTGGCTCTGTAGACCTGGCAACATGGCAGGTGTGTTCTCCCCCCTCCACTGAGGGGATACTTCTATGGCCGCATTCCTTTGTTTACTGAAAGCGCTCTAAGCTTGTCGTCCCTATACTTGGCGACGTTTTCTGAAGAGACCTTCCCACCGCGCCAAAATAAAAAATGTCAACCTTTGAGATCACAATACCGTCTTCGGTGACGACTGTCAATAGTCAATAGTTTACGAGCGCCGCTTTCCTGCACGTGAGAGGCTCAAAAGCGATGGAGCTATAAGGTCGACCTTAAAGCGCGCATCAAATGCCGCGTCGCCTCAACGAGCCAAGCGCTGAACTAGCGTGCAAGGTTCTCGACGAACAGTTTTTACTATTGGACACTAAGCAGTGACCATATAATTTTATTGGTTAGATGTCTGTAGCAAAGTTCAATGCACGTCACAATCTGAGTTTCATATTTATCAGGTTAGTACATTTTGAAGTACGGCGGTCTGGAAAGGCCATTTTTGTCCTTGTTGGAGGGCTTAGGAACAGTGTTTTTAATAAGTATGGCGTTTAAACAATGACCTTCCGACCTTGTCTGAAGTGTGTTTTCTTTTCGTGGGTTGGCACAATGGTCACACTGAATAGTTTCGTAAATAAACTGTTTACGAACACATGTAATACGTTTTAAGCACATGGTACATGGCCCCATTAAGGTCGTTCAAGTGTGAAATTAATACTTTTAATTTGAGTACGAAATTATTTAATTTTGTATTATGTCATTTGAGAGTGCATTTTCCTCATATGGAAACTTTTTTAGCATGCATTGTATTCAAATAACAGCATTTCAAAGTCAAAATATGCGTGATTACGGAAGCATAAACCTAAGATAAACTATCAGACTTTCTTTAAAGAAATAATTTACGGTAAGATTAGATGTTGCCGCCTAATAGCCAAAAGTTATAAAAACATGAAAGGATGCATCTTCGTATTTTTCAAAAATTGCTGAAAAAAAGGTTTTTAATGTCGAATATTATCGACATCTTAGGTGCACTAAAAACTAATAACGTTTTAATTCATTCAAATATTTAGTTTTTGTCAAATAGCGGCATTCGTCCTGATTACAACGATACCAAGTTTATAGCAATGCGAACTGTCGACTCATTGTGGTATATGTGTGCAGTAACAAGTGTGTGTCATCTTCTAAGACACGACTATTTCTTACGCTCGCCTTTCTTATGTGGGTGGAGAGCTCAAGCGACGTAACCTCTCCCTTCCATATCCTTCCTCAGACTGAAGCGTGCAAGGAGCCCGCACTAGCCTTCATACAGCATCTGTGACTGCTTTAGCTGTCTATTTACGTGATTCAGAGCGTATATTCAGAGTTTCATAGGAATATGAGAGAGTGCTGATCTACACTAGTCTTGAAAGCCCTTAATTCACCCGTCTCCTGGCGCATAAATACTGTTGCAGCGTACCAGAAGATAGTTTTTTTTTTTAAATAAGAACTACTACTAAACGTGTGTTCGATATCTTTACCTACGAAAAGAAAACACATTTGAAACTATGCTTCTTTATTTTTTTAATTCTAGGTATGCTCACAAACATGGTTTTGTGGCACCTCGAAACTGCTAAGAACAGTTGTTCTTCATACTACTGTCACGTAAAATATACGAACAGGAATCGTAAAACAAAATTATAGAAGCACGCGTTGGACTTTCCTACGCAATTTCCGTAAATATGAAAGTAGGAATATTGCCTAAAGTCTACTAGAAAAGACAACAACCAAAACATTTCGCGTCATTTTTGCGTCCCGCTCGTGAAAGACGAAACTGTTGTTTACGCACGAGCCTGCCTGCTTCCATATACCTCAAACGCAGCATCAACATCTTCTGTATAGAGCTCTTAACTTTCTCTTGTCCTAAGAATGTCACTTGCGTTCAATGTATCTTTTATGGCAATATATTAATATTACGCAATATTAAACAAACAATGACTATATAAAAAACAGAAAAATGAAACCTTCTATGGAATTCCATAAATAATATTTATCCTGTCTTAAAACAAAAATATTTGTAGACTAACTGATAAAAGAACTGTGTAAATAATTAGCGAGCTGCGGGCGTTAGTGGCTAGATGTCTCGCCAGAAACTAACAAATTACTTTAAAATCTCGTCATGAAAACCAGGTGACGAACGAAATATTCAGGCGAAACAAATGGCAAAGGAACTTATATTATGCAGACGTCTGAAGTGGAGTCCCTGCATGGTCTTTCCGGGCGATAATTTTTATTTCTTTTATGACTTCCCTTGAATTGCCAGCGGCAGTTATGGAGGTGAGAGGCACATTTAAACTGCATGTAATGGTCGACATTATTGCCTATTCCCACTCATACAAGCGCACGGATGGTTTGCAGATAGACGCGAAGTAAGAAACTGCGTCCTTATTTGTCTGGGGTGGAGATCTGCTCTCTGATCAATGAGTTAAAGGACGCCGTCTACCGCAGTTTTCATTACCATTTTTTTATTTTTTATTTATACCAGATATTTTTTTTTTTATTTTAGACACAAAATGTGACTAAATTTAGCTCTTATGAAATTTTTTATCCCTCATAGTTTTCGCGTAATGTTTTAAAGTCATATTTTGCATGTTTCCGTTTTAACGACTACACTAAAACCAACTGATATACCAAACTAAAAAAAATCACAGTGGATAAAGACATTGCAGGCTACAATGTCATTCTCATAAAAATAAAGAATAAAAATGATTTTAATTAAAAAAAAAAATGCTGAAACTGAAAATAAAAATTTTAAAAATTCAATATATTTTTTTAAAAATACAAATAATTTTTATTCTTTAATTTTATGAGCATGTCATTGTAGCTTGCAATGTCTTTATCCACTGTGATTTTTTTTTTCAGTTTGGTATATCAGTTGGTTTTAGTGTGGTCGTTAAAACGGAAACATGCAAAATATGACTTAAACAAGCCATTACGCGTAAACTATGAGAGATAAAAAAATTTCATAAGATCCAAATTTAGTCACATTTTGTGTCTAAAAATAAAAAAAAAAAATATCTGGTACAAATAAAAAATTAATTAATGATGATGAAAATTGCGGTAGGCCGCGCCCTTAAATCGCTCGGAACCGAGTGGCTATCGCCCGAAAGCAAGGCGTGTTTTTCTCTTACAGGCGCACAACGCACGTTAAAAAAAGTTAGCAAACCAAGTGTCCTGTCTTCTTGCTTCATGCACCGTGGCAATGCTAGTGGTTTGTGTGGCGGCTCGATCTTCGAGCGTAAAGTGTCTGCAAAGATTTAATGTTCTCAAGACTTCACCCCCTTCATACTTCACACACCAACGCAGACATTTTTGAGCGTGATTCGCAAAAATTGTTGTGCCAACATAGCCTTGAAAACACTGATACAACGTTGCTGTCTGCAGACCAATAATAGGCATCAAATATTACAATAGTGGGATTCTTATTGGCTCAGTCAAATAGGGCAACAGCTCCTCGTACATGTGAAAGCCAGTAATCTTCTGATAAGCTGAACGTACTTTGAAACCCAACAAACAGTCAAGTTTTCCTGCGATAAACCATCGTCTCTAGTGATGGTATAATATATTCGGAACGTTTTTTCTCAATAATTTATACGTATTAAAAATCCCGTAAGGTATTCTTTTCTTGAAAATAAATTTAAACTGGAACAAATGCAAGGTGTTGAAAAAGAAAATTAACATGACAACACTGCCTGTGTGTCGAGAATTTCGTTTTGATATAACTTTTTTTTTCTCTGTGATCTGCAAATATAACCCTAAGGTAACGAGATTTACAAACATAGAATCACTATTCATTCAGAATAACTGCAGATGTGCACATAAGACATTGAAACAAGTTAGTGGAAAATGTTTTTCACCAAGTCTGTACCTAACTTGCACATCTGCAGCTTTGATTCGTGGATGTTGGCAGTTTGTATTTATTCAGACACATACGTTTTTCTTTTGACTGCAACAATAGAATGAGGTTATTGTGACACCATACATATGTGACTTGTCAGTAGAGCTCTAAGTCAAGTGAGAGTTAAATAGCTCTATTACTAGAGACGGGAAAAATTCGCGGGTTCACTGACGTGTAGGCTAACCTCCACTCTCTAAATCTGAATTAGTGAATATTCACTGATTCATGCTGATGGATGGAGCAGTTTCAACAATTTGAATAAGTGAATGTAGTCACTGTTTAATTAATGAATATTCACTGATTTCCTTTAAGAATGCCAACATCTGACAAGTGAATCAGTGGATATTTACAGTTTTTTTCCAGTTGTTTTCAGAGAACAGTGTGTACTTATTGAATTAGTGAAAAATTACTGCAAAATCTGTGGACATTCACTAATTAACTTGTGGAATGTTGGCCCTCTTTATCGGAATCAGTGAATAGTCACAGGTTTCACAGTGGTTTCTCACTGATTCAATTTGTTGAAACTGCTCCATCCATCGGCGTGAATCAGTGAATATTCACTAATTCAGATTTAGAGTGAAGAACGCATGCTACTCAAGAAGACAACAGCTGGTCATTGGCTGCTCGTCGGCCCAGTGATACCATGTGATTGGTCCTGTATTCAATCACTTCTTTATTATTGGCTAACCGTCCAGGAGGTGCCAAATAAGTCAAGGACCAATTGTGAAAGTGAGAAGAAATTATATTAGTTTGGAATGTAGCTTGTGGCCAAAAAATAAAACGCGAAATTTTCAGGTCCCTACATATTACTGACCGACCACGCAGCAGAGCTGCGAATGTGCTCGTAAGACACTGAAACAATTGGTTTCGAAATCTTTTAGTCCGTAATAATGTGTGGTTATAGTCACAAGTTTGCAAACGAATCTGAAAAATGTTAGGAATGTCTTTAAATTTCGATATCAGCATTGTTGTTATCATCCGAGTGATTTCGAAAGTTGGTGATGGCAATCGAGGATTACTGTTGTGAGAACTTTCTGACTTTAGCGAACTTTCATGTTCCAGTTGAAGTAGCATGGGTCTTGTTCTAAAGCCTTCGTGAATTTTGGGCCAGAGAGAAGAAGTTCTGGAAGTTAATTACAGCAGTCGCACTGCACCGTGTCGAGAGGTTCGCAAAGAACACGTCCTTTGAGGACTTATCTCTTCTCGTCTGCAGAGGCACGGTCTTGAACACGACGTCTTGATCCCAAGTTTTGGGGTTCTTCATTGTCCCGTGTTCGCTGTATACAGGCTGATTGAAATATTCTGTGCTGATAGATAGAGGTGCTTGACTTTCGCATATCCATCTAGCTGCAATTTCTCAGTCCTATACACACTTCGGCCAAAATCGAGTATCCATTCGCTTATGACCGTCCAAGCGGGTAACACGTGACAGCGCTGTGAATTATTTACTTATTTACTACCGGCTTGCTTTAGTCAATGTGTGTGAAAATTAAAATTTTAAAAATTCAATAATTTTTTTTAAATACAAATAATTTTTATTATTAATTTTTATGCGCGTGACATTGTAGCCTGTACACAGACTCAAATTTGTTCATAGCATTTGGTTAAAAAAAAATATTCCAGTTATTTACAGTTGTTTGAAATAAATGAAATATCATGGCCTTAGAAACGAATGGTGTAGAAATGTTTTTGTCATAAAATCGGGGCTGTACCTATTCATAGCTACGACGACGGACATTGTCTTCTCGCCCGGCGGCCACTCTCTTCCTGGGGGTCAAGCTGCCGCTGATCGATAGGTCACGAGGGGATGGTCCTTTCACCACTTAGATCAGTTTGGAGGGAGGATGCGCTCTTCTGTCATCACGTGCGTCCAAGCTGTATCGCCGCGTGCCTGCTACACCGAGTCCAGTGTTGCCAGAACTAGCCATTAGAATTGCACACACGCTGAAGCAAAATTACGCAAAAATACACACACCTTCACCTCCACAAACGTACATTATTAGTCGTCAAATAAAAATGCATTCCTGAGACGAGAATTACTTTTTAAAATAATTTGTTGTTGTTAAGTTTATGTAAAAATTTCATAGTCAAAATAGCAATCCTGAACATCTGATGTAATTTATTGAATGCTAAATATGTCACTTTGGATATATTCAAATACAGCGTAGTTATTTCACAATTGGATTTGGAGATAAATTAGATAATCTGAAACTCCCGACATAAATATTCTTCCACTGGGAGATACGTCTAAAATACACAAAAATTATGCAAAAAGCATCACTACATAAACATTACACACACTTGCCAATTTTACACACATTTTGTGTAATTACACACACTTTGGCAACGCTGACAACGACGTGACTTGTTTGGCGACAACAATCCCTGCCTATACCCGCCGTAGGTAAGTTGGTACTTTTACAAACAAACTGTTGAAAAAAATTACTAGGGATACTTCCGATATTACCATACAACTATGTAAGCAAATAGAAAATCAATACGGTGAGATAAAGAAATAAATTTGTTATTGTTACGCGTCCGCGCGTTATGAAAATTGTTCGTGTTAATAAATAATTTTAAAAGTGAGTTAAACACGTCTGTTATACGATAGTTGGAGGATGGTTAGGTTGGCATTGATGGCGTAGAAATAGTTCTTCTGTATATACAGAGGCTAAAATATTAAAAATCATTTAATGGAGTATGTACCTAATGTGTTCATTTCCAAGAAATGAAATAAAATGTATATTTACAATTAGCATTTATTTAGAGATTATGGTATGTCGCGAAATATTTTTGGCGCCAACACACCCTTGAAAACACTGTTTTTTGCGCCATGTACGATTGGGTGACATACGTCTGTCACAACGTAGCTGTCTGCAGACCAATAACAGGCATCACATATTACAATAACGGGATTCTTATTGGCTCAGTCAAATAGGGCAACAGCTCTGTGTACAAGCGAAAGCCGACAATGTTTTATAAGCTGAACGTGCATTGAAATCCAGCAAACAGTCAAGTTTTCCCGCGACATACCACCATCTCTGCATATATTACAAAATGTTTGAGGTGACGTAGTTATTGGAGGCGGATGAACAATGTGCGTCGGCTTGTAGTGTAGCCGTCCGCATGGCAATGTTATTGTTGACGTTTGGCGGAAGGATACATAGTTAAGTAGACGCCAGGGTGAACGTATTTAGCTCGTCCGACGTCTAGAAGCAGTAAGGACGAGACAGCAATTTACATCGTCATATTCCTATATGTTTCACTGAGAAAAAGGTTTGGTAGAGTCAAGGTACACTGTAAAAAACTTCCTAAAATGTTTAGGAAGTAATTAACTTAAACGCAGAATGGGACAGTTACCATACTTCCTCCTTGTAAGTATGCAAACGTTTACAGTTGTTACAATACAAGTCTGGTATCTCCAGTATACGTTTGACTGTTTTATAAAAAGGTTTAGGAGTGCTACCATGGGTTTCTGAGAAACTATTCGGCCATACCTACTATCTTAGCGCTCCTATATGCACGTGTGGCAAATTTACGAACTATTTTTTGAGTGACGGCGAAACAATGGTGTAAACGTTGAATCAACCACATATATGGTTGCCTGGCTGATTTTGTGACCTCAACAGGAGGGTTTAGACCCGTTAAACTTGAATTGTATTAGACCAACAAAACCAATTTTTTGATGCTTTTCACTGACTTTTCGGCCAACAAAAATTTTGTTGGGTAATATATATATATATATATATATTTTTTTTTTTTTTTCACCGTATACAAACTTACGTATGGTTAACTGTAGCAAACTTTTTTCTCTGTGTATTTTTGTACTAAATATTTCTTCTTATTTTAGACATAAACTATTTTATCTCTCCTAGTTTTTGTGTAATGGCTCCTAAATGTCAAAATTCACATTTTACGGGTTTAAGGCCTCGCTCTTTAGTTTTGCAGTGGTTTCGAAAAAAAATTTTTTTTAAAGCAAATTGATACACATATCAAAAATTCATTCTGGCAGTTTTAACACTTATATATCATCGTTTGTACATCAATTTTTCTGCTGTAATACACCAAACGGATTTTTAGATTTTTTCCTCTGTAATATTACGTATTTTGTTGTCAAAATAAGCCAAAATGAAGCAAAATAATTGTTTGCTATCAAATGGTACATTATTTAAACAAAATGCTCTGGCAGAATTGTATATCGTATGACTGTACACAGTCTCAAATTTTTTCAAAGCATTTGGTTAAATAGAATTATAGTTATTTGCAATTGTTTGAAATAAATGAAAGAGCATGGCCTTAAGTACGATACTTAAACCAACTGACATACGAAACTGGAAAAGTTCGCAGTAAATAACGATATTGCAGGCTACAAGTTCTCCTCTATATATAAAAATAAATACACAAAATATAAATAAAACAAATATTTGTGTATTAAAAAAAAAATGCCGAAATTTGAAATAATTTTTTTAAAATTAAACAACTTTATTAAAATAGTTTTTTTGTGGTTTTGTATAGGAGACCTTATAGCCTACAAAATCGTTATTAATTGTGAATTTTTTTCTGTTAGGTACGTCAGTTGGTTTTAGTGTCGTACTTAAAGCCGTAACATGCAGTTTTTACATTACGATATATTACGCAAAAATCTACGAGGGAAAAAAAATAATAGTAACAAAATTTAGTCACAATTTATGTCTAAAGAGAAAAAAAATTTCACACACATATAAAAATAGAAATATGACGACGAAAATTGTTGTAGGCGGTGCCCTTTGCAGAAGATTTGTAATTAGCAGTGGTGCGATGCTTTGGTATAAGCTTTCGAACAGCCACCAATTCTATGATTGGAAGAGATATTCATATTTGCTAAATAAGGAAGACGCTTAGAATAAGAAACCTATCTTAGTATAGTAGGCTATGTAATCTACGACTAGTCATTGCCATGACAGATTGTTTAGTTGCATTAGAAATAATGCATTCTGTTACGCCATCCTAGTTAACACCAGTAGTTTGCACTTCTGTAAATGTTTATCTGTGCTGCGACCTTGTATAACGGATGAAGTATGTATGCCTTCTCTCGCAGTCGCATGTGAAACATGTATCTTGACTCATGTTAGCTCGCCTCGCTGCAACAAAAGAAAGGGTTAGCCATGCGTCATTTTTCTTCGCTGTATTCCTTCTGAGAGTATATCTTACCCCCACCTCCATCTCCTACTCAACTTCCTCCTCCTCACCTTAGCGTAGATATACCGGTTCTTCGTTTCGTGCAGGCATTGTCTCTCGCGGAGAAATTGCGCCCGAAGCGAAAATAAAACGAAATTCCTTCCCTTTCTCCGACATATTATTTTTCCTTTCAGCAGTCCTGTTCCGCACACTGCACATAACAAACCCGTTGAACCTTCAGAACGCGTGTATCAATGTCAGATCTGTGTATTTTGCGTATTCTTTTTTTTTCTTTCTAAGAAGGTTTCATGGATTCGTCTCACATCTTATAAGTTTGTGGGTGCTTATTATAAACAATTGTGTAAACTTTTCTCTCTCTTTTCGTTCGTCGCAGACATTTTTTTTTGATAACCACAACAGTTCACATTATCAACAGGGGCGTCATTTAGCGGGGCAAGGGGGGGGGGGAATTTTCAGTGTATTTTGTTATTTAAATACTGCTAACTTAAGAACATAAATCTGAAGTTTTATTATTTAAAGTTTCTAATTTATACATGCTTAATTAATAAAAAAAAGATGCAACAAGGTCACTGCCGCCGAGAAAAAAATCATGCCCCCCCTTCCAAAGAAAACCCTGAAATGACGCCCCCGATTATCAATAATCGGCTAATCTGCGGTAATACTAAAATACGTTTTCTCAATGTTGTTTTTCTGCGGTTCCGTTTAATCTCTACCCGGTGTTTGAGCTGTGTTGCAGTGTGGATGAAGGAAGTGTTTTATTACGAAACCTAACTTGTACGTTCGATTTCAAGATTTGTTACTTTTACGAAATAGTATTAGTTTTGTAGACGATTCTCGTGAGTAGTTCCCTCTTACGAGTCAGTTTTAGTTATCGTAGGTTTCTCATAACGGTGCGTCAAAGTCAAAATTTGCATGGCAGCAGAACATGCAAATTATGACTTTGAGAAAAACTGTTATGAGAAAACTGTGCGAGTTAAAATTGTTTCGTAAGAGGAAACTGTGCTCACAAGTATCGTCTGTAAAACTAACAATATTTCATAAATATGTAAAATTATAATTTTATCGCACGTGAACATCCTTAAGAGGACGTGGTACATAATTAAACACTAAAGCATTAATCTATAACTGTAGGTTTCTTGAAGCCAATTTGCGGAAATCAAACATTAGCAATCCTAGACAATAGTTTTAGTCAACTTTTTAAACAAAATTGTTTCCAGTGTTACAAACTTCTGAGGCACAATCTCTGACGCCGGAACCTCGTGCAGTTAACTGCGGCGCAAGAGATCACGCGTAACGAATAAGTAATTCTGGATAAATATTTACTCATAAAGTTGACAAATATCATTATCTAGGATTGTCATTGAGTATTTTATCTATATTGGCTTCGAAAAAAGCGTATACATCAATTGATGTTTTCAGCGTTTATTTATCTACTACGCACTGTTAAGGCGCCCGCCTACTGGACGTGTGGTAGTGTGAGAGAGGCACGGCGCCAAGGGCGATGTTGACCGGCTCATCTGCTACGGTATCGCCTCTACCACAAGACACTGTGCAGTGGTATCGTAGATCACTCGCCTGATTGACACTTTCAGTGGATACCCCGTCTTTTTACTGGTGAAAAGTTTTAAGCAAATTCCAGTACACTTTTCTATTTTAGTTTTCACAAATCCCGTGAGTAGTTGTTTAGTTATAATTTAAGGCACGAGTATTTCGCGTGTTAATCTGACAAAAGCCTAGACTTCTCAGTCCTATAGGCTTTGGTCAAAGTCGAGTATCCATTGTCTTCTAAACTTACAAGTGGGTAGCATGTGTTATCCCCACGACTTATTTTATTATTTGCTACTGGTTTGCAATCTTCGAAGGCGTGTCAAAACAACTGTCGTCTAATCACAGAAGTTATACATAGAGATGATGGTTTATCGCGGGAAAACTTGACTATTTGCTAGACTTCAACATACGCTCAGCTTATGAAAAGATAACTGGCTTTCGCTTGTACGTGGAGCTGTTGCCCCAATTTCACTTAGCCAATAAGAATCCCGCTGTTGTAATATTTGATGCCTGTTATTGGTCTGCAGTCAGCTACGGTGTGTCAGTGGTTTCAAGGCTATGTCGGTGCAAAAAATTTTCGCGATATACCATCATCTCTAGTTATACAGTTATGTATAGGTTCTTGGCGTCCAACCTGACCTTGAATCAATACGCGAAATACTCGTGCCTCTAGTTATAACAGATTAAAAAAAAACTATTTGAGCCATTTTGAGGGGCTCCAAAATGATATTTCAATAAACGTGATGTTTTGAATCTACTGTATCACTCCACCGTCGTTTCCCCCCCCCCTAAATTCACACATTAGAAACACATTTATAAGGTTGTTAGAAAGAAAAAGAATTAGGCTAGCACGCTGCAACGCTGTTTACAAGGCAGGCAGTCAGAAACGACGTTCCCAGGCTGCGTTCTGTGGGAAAATATCTAACACAAAGATAGAAAACAGGCATTGACCCTCAAACTGAAACTACCCAAAATAAAATTACATGATCACCATTGCAGCCACTCATTTTTGGCGAATAGAATTTTGCACCAACTTACTTCATTTGCCTTACGCGAACATCTTCAGCGTACACATATTTAATGGCGACACAAGGAAGTTGGCAACACTGTAATCTTGTAGCGTGGCGGTCAACAATTACAGCGATTTGCCGCTACGCTTCTCGGCTCGTGCCGTTCCTCTGTGCCAGTAATGGTTCACCCCCCCCCGGCCTTTCAAACACCCGCTACTTGGGCGAATTTCCCACCTCTACCTGGCCGCCGTAATGAGGACTCCCCAATTAAACACCTGTAGTCTTCCTAATAGCCTCTGGCGCACGCCGGCGGGAATTACTACTACGGCGCACCCGTGGATAACTTAGCACTCTAACCCGCCTTGCACCCAGCGTTACGCCCTATGTAACAATTAACATTGTCGTGCGTAGGAAGTTGCGAAAATGCCCACTATTTCCTGGGGCAAAATGAAGTTTAAGCTAAAGTACGCTTGTGTTATTTATGTATTGTAGTTTATAAATGGCGAAGTTAAGGTGACTCCCTAGTTAGACATAATTTGTGCGCGTGAGGCACAAAACGAAGACACACAATCATGTGTTGCATTTAACCACATCAGTGGTTCCAAAGGTTATGTTGGCACAAAACACTTTTCGCGATATACCATCATTAGAGATGATAGCATATCGCGAAAATATTTCGTGCCAGCATACCCTTGAAAACACTGTAGTTTCTTGTGACATGTGTGATTGGATGATATACACCTGACAAGACGAAGCTGTCATGCATCAGATATTACAATAGCGGGATTCTTATTGGCTCAGTCAAATAAGGTAGCATCTCCACGTACAAGCGAAAGCCAGTTTTGATATGCTGAACGCACGTTGAAACCAGCAAACTGTCAAGTTTTCCCGCTATAAATAATCTTCTCTAACCATCATCTCTGTAACTATAGGTAGAGACATGCAAAATTCGCGTTATTTTCTGATAGCTGACTAGACTCCAAGTGACTATACGCTCGTTCGACGCCTCCCGCTGGTCGATATTGTCGTGACTTGCCGCGGAGAATGCTTACACGGTAGAGAGGCCAAAACATAAAAGTTCGTGACCAATCGAATCGCAGATTATGCTCTGTTATGTATAGGAAAGTGAAGTTTAGTCTGCTACCAAATGATAACGCGAATTTTGCATGTCTCTAACTATAGGGTATCAGTACCCGCCATGTTGGAATAATAAAACATCTACATTTAATTTGGCCTACAAATTTTATACAAAACCATTTTATCACAATCAAATATTTCTTTTTCAACAAATAGCGGTATTTCTTCCTGATTTCAGCGGTACAGTTTTTATCTACGTGATCTTTCAATTCGTTGTGTTATATGATTCACAAGTACGACGCGACGAGCTGCCATGACGAGATGTCAGCTACTATACCACGCTACGAGCTAGTAGTACTGTGACCCTGCTCTTTCAACGCCCGTGGTCGACTGAATCTTAAATCTGAAAGCTTCTCGTTATATACTAACACGACGCACACGGAAAAAAAAACATTTTGTGGCAGCCACAAAATATTTTGTTGGTATTCATCCTGCAAAATTTATTTTGTGATCAGCACAAAAATATTTTGCTGTCTCTACTAAAATATTGTGACCACTGCAAGATTGTTTTGTTGTTACTAGAAAATAATTTTGCAGGGAAGACTTCCTACAAAATTTTTCTACAGTGCACTAGGCCGTGCTGAGACATGTATTTGTCATATAAAACTGTTAAAAGTGATATTGCTGGTATGACGATTTTAATGAACATTTGAACACCTTTAAGGGGCCCGCGTCGTTGCCATAAAATCACACTGCAGCGTGTTTGAAGAAAAATTTTTACACCGAAACTAATACACGTGTGTTCACGCCGTTTCTCTACGAAAAGAACACACACTTCAGACGACTTCCCTTAAGTACTTTCAAGACAACACACGTATTAGATATCCCCTTTTAGGGCACGTCAAAATGGGTCAAAACGGGGTTTTCAGGCTGCTATAGCGGAAAATATACTAGCCGAACACATGTGAAACCATTTAAGGGTAGTGCATTGGACTTTAGTAAAGTGATTTCGTAAATAAAACAATAGGGTCACCACTTAAAGTGCCATAGGAAATTTGTTTCTTCGCGAAGACTGCACGCCTTAAGCGTAGAGGCGACGCACCGTTGTATGGTCCATACGACGTCGCCCTTAGCACCATACCTCACTCACACAAACACATGTGCCACGAGGCGGGCCCCTTAAGGGGGATTCTTAGACAATTTGATTTTATTGTCAGTTTCGAGCCATAAAATGTATTCCGATTGCATTATCAAAATTTTCTCTTCGACGGAAGCATTAATTATATTCTGAGTAAACTGCTTGACATAAATAATAATGGAATATTTCATTAGTTTGTCATGCAGAATCATTGCAAGATAATAATGTGTTAACTTTCAAGAATTGTCTCGCAATGATTCTGTATTATAAATAATGAAAAATTCCATTATTATTTATGTCGAGCAGTTTGCCGAGAATATATCCCATGCTTTCTCTAAGAGAACATTTTGACAGTCCAATTTTAATAAATGCTATGGCTCAAAAATTGAGAGTACAATAAAATTATCCTACACTCCTCCTTAAGTATGCATGTTAGAATTGCCCTTATCGCACCGTGCTATCAGGCAGACGGAGAACTTTATGCGTCATGCTCAGATGGCGGAGGAAAGAGCCCGTGAAGATCCGGAACTGGATTAGGAAAGTTAGCCTGCTATGGATTGGGGAGGGGGAAAGGGAGAGGGGAATACAGAAAGCGTTTTCGCACTAAATGCGCTGAGTCACGGTATCCGGGCTGCCGCTTCATTTACAAAACGTTATTAACAATTAAAATTTATCCGCTTAGTCACGCATTCTTATTCAAGAGCTAGTGCTGAAATAGTGAAATATTTTGGCTTGTGTTTTATCGGTTTGAAAAGTTGGCCTAGTAGTGTTTTTTAAGGGTGGAAAATAATCGCGGTGAAATTTCAAGACAAGGTAGATTTTAAATATGTGTACATTTAAATATGTTTGTAGAGAAGGGAATGTTTCGCTACTTCAATTACCTACATGTTAGAATGCACTGTATTGTACTCAAGCCACGACTATTAGTCCATCAGTTGCTACTCACTTAAACAACAGACAATGGACGAATATACGGGCCTTGAGTATGTATAGGGCAATGGATTCTAACATGTCGATCATTGAACTCTTGAAATATTCCTTTACCTACACTATAAAAAAACTTCCTAAAATGTTTAGGAAGTAATAAACCTGACCGCAGTTTGGGACAGTTACCATACTTCCGCCTTGTAAACGTGTAAACTGTTGCATTTGTTACAATACAAGTCTGGTAACTTTAGTGTACATTTGACTGTTTTATAAAATAGTTTAGGATTGCTTTACAATGCCTACTTTCTTAGCGCTCCTATACGCACGTGTGGCAAATATACAAACTATTTTTAGAGTGTATGTATAGGGACGTGAAAAATTCGCGTTTTCTTTTGGTCGTAAGCTAGGATTCCAACGACTATAATCTCGTGTCACTTCCGCTGTTGGTCCTCGACTCCCCCGAAGCCTGTTGTAAGTCGCTGAGCTAACATGTTCTGCAGAAAAAAATTTAATCTAATTAATTTCTACTACTAAGTCTATAAATAGAAGAAAACACTACAGAAACTATTTTTCAATACACATATAAACAAAATGGCCGCGGTAGTTTGAGGGGTAGACCTCTCGCCTCCGACCAAGGCGATCCGGGTTCGATTCCCGGCGGCCGGACGATGCCGTTGGTCGGCGTGTTTTCTCGGGGATCTCCCGTTTCCCCGACACTCACCTCATGTCACCCCTCATCAGCGCTGAAAACCTCGATGTTAAGCGCTGACAAAAATCTCTCATTCACTCGCACATTAACAATAAAAGATTATTTAACTTATTACATTTGACCATAGGCGCAACTAGAATGGACATTTGGGGAGGGCACAATTCTGTGAATACTGTTATACTCGAGCTGCTCCTACCTGTAATCAGTAACGTAGTCAGAATTTATGAATTTCAGACGGGGAAGGATGGCTATCCTGCGAATATTATACATCTTTAACCGGGGGGTCCGGGGGTCCTCCCCGGGAAAATTTCGGGTTTCAAGGTGCAAAATAGTGCTATTTTAGCAGTTTTCATTGCTAAACATTGAATATTTTACTGGTAACAATATCACTAATTATTTAATATTAAATTAATTGTAACTTTTAAGACCTTGGTTGGTTATTTATTTAAGGGGGGAGCGTGCCCTAGTGCCCCCCCCCCCTTAGTTGTGCCTATGCATTTAACTGTTTACTAAGCACATATAGGAAATATACCGTTGATGTATGGGAAACAATTTTACCATTACCTAATTTACGAACAGGTAAGCTAGCCTCCAAGAATATATGTGCACTCGAGTAGACATTATCTGGTCACTAACTGCTCGCTGACATAGTGATATCACAAGATTGAGTCTGCTCTTAGTTGCTTATTTACTATTGGCTTAGCGCTCTCCAGAAGATGTCGAATACGTCAAGCCCCTATTGGAAGAGCGACAATAACTTCAATATTTGAATTCTAGAGTGTACCCAAAAGAAAAAAAAAACTATTTTTTCAGGTCCCTAGCTATACGTATATATGCTATATTTACGAATAGTTTTTACAGTTTGAAATTTACTATTAATGTTTACTGTTTTTGCATAGGGACCCTTTTTTTTTCGCGAAGAGAATTTGGCCCCAGTTTGTTTCAGTGCCTTACGCGCACATCTGCAATTTGGCTTTATGGTTATTGGCACCGTATCTTATTTGACTGAGCCAATTACAATATCGTTCCTGCAACATCACACGTCTGTGATTTGCCGGTAGAAACCCAAGGCTCGTGAGAGTTAAAATATCCAATCACTGACCACGAAGCAGAAACGCAGATGTACAAAGTAGAGCGGAATTTTTTTCGCGAATAACAGACGTCCCTAATTGTGCATCAAAGTCACGTTCTCGACGTCTCGCTTCTGTACACCGGGCCGTTCTGTGGCGTGGTTTTTCGCCGTAACGTGAGTCGACGCTCGAGGAAGTGATGTGAGTATCTCGCCAGTGATATAACATCTACTCCGCTCTCCGTCATAACTACTACAGGAAACATCGATTTCACGCCGCGTGCAGATACAAAACCTGTGCTAACTGGTCCTGTCCCTTCCCCTTCCCCCACATTACTTGTCGGAACTTGAGGTCATGATCTTTAGTTTATACTGTATTTGTGATAATTATTTTTTTTACGCCTAAACGAGAGCAGATATCAAAAATTTGCCTGGCAGTTGTGTTTAAAACGGTTTTTGCCGAGATAGCGAATTTTTTCAAAGAATGGAATTGCACGGTATCGACTAAAAAGTCAATTAACAGTAATTTCGTTAATTACATAATTTGCTAAAGCCATAGTATTTACTGCCTTGAAAAAATCAGCCAACATGGAGAAGTCGATTATAAACAAAACTGCCAGACATATTTTTTATATCTGCTCTCGTTTAGGCGTAAAAATTAATATCTGTAAAAATTAATACCGGTAAAAATTAATATCGGTAAAATTTAATATCTGTCAAAAAATTAATACCGGTAAAAATTAATACCGGTAAAAATTAACACTGGTAAATATTAATATCGGTAAAAATTAATATCGGTAAAAATTAATATCGGTAAAAATTAATATCGGTAAAAATTAATACCGGTAAAAATTAATATTGGTAAAATTAATATCGGTAAAAATTAATATCGGTAAAAATTAATATCGGTAAAAATTAATACTGGTAAAAATTAATATCGGTAAAAATTAATACTGGTAAAAATTAATACCGGTAAAAAAAAGTGGAAAATAGAGAGCATGTCGCACAGTGTCGTAGCGTGCCACGTTTATTCTTTTCTACGCGATACTGCTGAACTTATTCACAATATGTTTATCTACGAAAAGAACACGCAATTGAAATTATGTTTCTGTAATTTTCTAAAATGCAGCGCGCTTGTTATAAACGTGCCGGAGTCAGTCGTTATACGTAGGTGTGCTTTTGATACAGAGTTGTTAGATACGAGTATAAGAAACTGTGACTCAATGAGTAAATTAATTCTACTGTACGTGAGTCCGAGCCAATTTATTGTTTCCGATGTCCTACTGTTAGGGAAATATTCTCTGACGTGTAGGCCAGTGGCGGCTTGTGGGTTGTTGCCAGGTGGGACTGCAGATAGTCGGAACTCTTGATGAACGCGCCGTAGACCAACGAACATGAAATATTTGCCGGCTACTAGATGTTTTGTGACCACTCAGTAGTAAGAGGCACCTGCACATCAGCGTGTCAGTGGCTGTAGAGTCAACCAGCTCACAACCCTGTACAGCTCTTGGCAACTGCAGCCCCGCCTGGCAACAATCCACGAGCCGCCACTGGCGTATGCTAGCCTCCAATAATATCCGTGTACTCAAGCAGAAAACCTCTATTCATTGGCTGCTGCTTTATTAGTGGATCAGCACCATCCAGGTGGTGTCTTCCTATTACTGAATGTCTGTTATTGTCTGTAAACAACTACATCGTGACACACAACCATCGTCCAATAATACAACATTCAAGATGCTACACTCATTTGAATAATACAGTGTTGGAAAAAATTCTCGTTATTTTCAACCATCTCTGGTACTGTTGTCGTCCGAAGGATCCTACTATTATCGCCTGTGTTATGTTTTTTTTTTTTTGTCTTTCCTAATACTAGGGACAGGATCATTTCGATTTTTCAATGACTTGCATGTTAGAATCCATTGTCCTATGTATTCTCAAGACCCTTCTATTCAATCATCGTCTGCTATTACACTGAGAAGCGGCTAGTGGACAAATGTTTGGGGCTTGAGTATGCATAGGATAGTGCAAACTAACATGCTGGTCATTGTGTTAGCGAAATTTTCCTGTGTCTATCTGTTACCATTTCTGATGTCCTCATTGTCTTTTGTCCATAACTATCGCCATTGTCATGCATTTCGTTTGTTCCTTGTCTGTTGCCTTTTTTTTTTTTTTTTTTTTTTTTTTTTTTTTTTTTTTTTTTTTTTTTTTTTTTTTTTTTTTTTTTTTTTTTTTTTTTTTTTTTTTTTTTTTTTTTTTTTTTTTTTTTTTTTTTTTTTTTTTTTTTTTTTTTTTTTTTTTTTTTTTTTTTTTTTTTTTTTTTTTTTTTTTTCGGTTTTGCTTTCCATCGTGTACTGACTGTTTCTATTTCGGAATTATTTGTATGTTCGTTGACTGCTGCAATTACCACATTCTTTTTTTTTTTCACTTATTTTTGTTGCTTATTTTCGTGCTTAGTTCTTTTTATGAAACATGAGTTCGGAAAAGGTCAGTTCTACGACCTCGTCATTTCACCGAACTTTTGTTCCTACTCTTCTCCTTACTCCCTCCACCACGAACCACTCTGCACACTTCCTCTAAATATGTTCTGTCAACTGCCGAGGTCATAGAACTCCCCTACACTTCTTACCCTCTACAAAACCATACACACCGTCTGTTGGCATCCCTTTACCCCGTCCATAAACCATATGCACCGTCTATTGGTGCTTATGTATCGTTCCTCCCATTGGCTGCCACGAGACGTGACGAGTTCGTACACCAGACATAAAGCCGAAACCCTATTGGCCATAGCATCCAACATTCGTCGCCGCCTCGCATAACCCCCAGCGTAGTGGGGAGAGTAAAATATGTTCTGTTAACTGATTAGGTCGTAGAACTGACATAGCCCTCGTTGGTTTTCTGCGATTCAGCATTCGCTACAAATGACATACATACATCTAACAAAAACATTTAGTTCATCATCTGTGTTAAATGATCATATCTTTGTATTGGGCTCAGATCAGAAGTCGTTACGGACCTCACGTGAACAGACGTCACAAACCTGTTTCCCTCTACAAGCCGGTTGGTCCCCCGCGGGGTTGTCGTCCAGTGTTACGTATCTCGCCCACTTTCCCCGTCACTCGCGACGTGGGTGTCGGCGATAACCTAACTCCCCTCCACCCACACACACATTCCGACCGGAAGTGACTCCCACTTCCGGCCCGTGTACCCGCCGTCCGACAACATGACCAGCACGTTCTTACACACACCTTGTTCACCACTTTGGTGAGAAATCGTCGAATAAAAGATCCGGTCTTTGAGGATGGTAAATTATAATCACTGACCGTGAAGCAGGTGTAGCTGCAGATGTGCACATAACACATTGAAACAAGCTGATGCGTAAATATTTTCGTAACAAAATCAGGCCTCCCTGTTTGTAATTGTTACAAAGGTTTCATGGTGCTCATGAAATAATTATAAGACGAGTGATGTTTACTATACTCCATTTCATATAAGTTTGGTAAAATTTGACAGCTACTTATGGTCAGTAAGTTTTAATATTTTATGATTTGTGACACAATACAAGACAAATTTTGCGGTACAAATGGTGAAATGGATATTTCCGGCTCATTTTAGAACTAAAAACGCCCTGCTTTGTGCCACAAATTTACAAAATATAAAATATTATTTTCCCGTAAGTAGCTGTCAGATTTTACCAAACGTATATGAAAGAGAGTGTGTCTTAAACTTTTCATCGTCTACTTTCTTGCATATTCATACCAAGGAGTTACACAAGTCTGTTATAGCTTCAAATAAGGAAGTTTAAGTCATGAATCACGAAGAGGTGAAGATTAATTCAGCATGGCAAATGATACTGGTTCTTAGTCGTTTTGTGGAACTCAGAACAATTTGACAATAGGCGGTTACATTAAGTAACCTTCTGGAGTTAGTTAGGTTTGCTCTGTCCCATGATGGTCAAGTTCGCTGTGTCTTCAGGTGTTAGGTGTAACAGCCGAGCCAACGTTTCAAATAAAATAGTTTCCAGTGTTACAAACTTCTGAGGCACAATCTCTGACGCCGGAACCTCGTGTATTTAACTGCGGCGTAAGAGATCACGCGTAACGAATGAGTAATCTTGGATAAATATTTGCTCATGAAGTTGGCAAATACCATTATCTAGGATTGCCATTGAGTATTTCATCCATATTGGCTTCTAAAAAAGCGTAGAAAAACAATTGATGTTTTCAGCGTTTATTTATTTACCGCGCACTCTTAAAGCAATACATGGCCTCGTGACTTAATGGATACTTCAAAACTCTACCAGTTTTATTGTGTGTACGCCTCAAGCTGAAATTTTGCCTTATCCAGTTTAAGAGTGTTCAAATGCGTTTGATATAATTTTTTTATACTTGGCATAATACATTTTTGTTATGTAAACCGTTATTACCTCGTATATGTTGTGTTTATACTTGTGGACAAGAAGTTTTTCAGAAATGCTGACTTTGTCGCGACCAGCTTACACGGCTTGCCTCGCAGGAAGGTTACTGCATGCAGTCGGGCGACACACTCACAACCTCGAGGCTGTGATAAGCTCGTCTAACTGCGACAATGACTGCACGAAGATAACGACACTTGTCTTGCAGAAGAGGTCGTCACGTCACGTTACAGTGCGGCGCGGCTTGCAGTACTCAGTGTTGCCACTGTTGAAAGACCGAGTTTCCCTTATGCGCTAGTCTAATTCCGCTACAGCTTTAACTAGCAGGGACCCGAAAATTTCACGTTTTCTGTTTGGAACCAGCTACATTCCAAAGTAATATAATTTCTTCTCACTATCACAATTGAATTAGTCGTTTGAGAAACAACATAACGATGGTGAAGATGCAAAACCTCGTGTGTCACAATTGGAAAGAGCTCAGATGGGCGGATAAACTGGAGATTAAATCTTACTGGCGTGGAAGGAATTTTACAGTTTGCATCAATACAATAAAATGTGCTTTGGAAAAAAACTAATTTATTGGAATTCTTGTTATTGCCGAGGAACAATGTGTAAAAATGTATATACTGCCAAACATTGACATACGAGGTTTTGCATCTGCACCATCGATGTTGTGGGTCTTATAATTTTGTGCAGAGGTATATACACATATTATTAAACCATATTAAGCTTCGTTTGCGAGTGTAGCAGGGCACTGAACTATGAGTTCATTTGATAAACACCATATTGCATTAACTACCTCTGCACAACGTTATAACACCCACAACTCATTTTGATAGAAAGTTGACTTATGTTGTTTCTCAAATGACTAATTCAATATGTCCTTACTTATTTCGCACCTCCTGGACGCCGCTGAGCCAATAACGAAGAAGTAATTGAATGTAGACCCAATCATGTGGTATCACTGGGCCAACGATCAGCCAATGACCGGCTGTTGTCCACTGGAGTAGTATGCGTTCTTAGAGGCTAGCCTACGGGTCAGTGAAACTGCGAATTTTTCCTGTCTCTATTAATTACTAATTAGACAGTGGAAAATTTCGCGAATTCATTTGAAGGCAGGATAGAATCCAGAAGGTTGCTCATACGTGTTAGTTTACGATTGGGTGATGAATTATTAGACATACCCTGGAAGATTCTAGAACAAGCAAGTAAGAAATCAACAAAAAAAAAAAAACGAGAGCCCAATCACAGACAGCCCAGTTCGAAGTTTTTTGAAACGGCAGCCAATGAAGAAAATTAAGTGACTCGTTAATTCATAGGAATAGTGAAGTCTAGTCGAATGACGTCGAACGCGCGAAATATTAATGTCTTTATGTCTAATTAGAGATAATGGTTTATCGCGGGAAAACTTGACTATTAGCTAAGCTTCAACGTACGTTTAACTTATGAAAATATGACTGGCTTTCGCTTGTACGTGGAGCTGTTGCCTTATTTGACTAAGCCAAAAAGAATCCCGATATTGTAATATTCTATGTATGTTATTGGTCAGCAGGCAGCTACGTTGTGTCAGTGTTTTCAAGGCTATGTTGGCGCAAAACATTTTTGCGATATACCATCATCTCAATATAATATATTAAAATTAATGTTTTTTTTTGTTCGTCTTCTATGCGTTCCTATTCCATTTATCCTATTACGACGTAACTTTGGTGCGCTGTTGTACGTGCGCCCGTGAAGGTGTCTGACAAAAAAATTATACTTTGAGAAAAAAAAGTCAAACGGGGTACAGGGGCAGAACGAGGAACCAAAAAATTAGTGAAACAATACTATTTTCCAAAATGTGTTCCGAAACTGTTATTATTTAACCTTAACATGATTTTGCACTATTTACCACTTTAATTATTTTTTTGTTTCACAAACATTGTCGCATTAAATTGAAAACTCCACTAACAAAGTCACGGGCACCAGCTCGTGAGAATTAAGTTAAAATAAAAAATATCAATAACCACACTATATTGAGAATGGAAAAATTCGTGGATTCACTGACATGTAGGCTAGCCTGCAAGAATATATATATATATATATATATATATATATATATATATATATATATATATATATATATATATATGTATATAATATACACTCAAGTAGACATCATCTGTCCATTGGCTGCTAGCTGACATAGTGATACCACGTGACTACCGGAATTACAGTTATTTGAGTTCCTGATTATAAAAAAACCAACTTTTCAGGTTCCTGCCATTACATGAGTTAATAAATAGTTGAGCATAATAATCGGTGTCGATTAGTATAATATAGTTCAGTAGTTCCCAAAGTTTTTGGCCTTGCGACCCCCTTTTGGGTACAACTTTAAACCACGACCCCTTTTTGTGTACGATTTTTAACGGCGACCTCCTCCGTTCCAACAAATATTATTTACGCACATATTTGTTGTCTCGGTAATTAGTAGTAATTTACATTCTAAGTTCAGTCATTTGTTAATATCTTCATTTTTAGATTTTTCAGTTTTATCACGTATGTTTTTATTTTTTAAAACTTACTTTGGAAGCCTGTCGCGACCCCCCAGTTTGGGAACCACTGATATAGTTTATTACATCCAGCAGTACTTTCAAAAGCACATGAAAGTACGAAAATGTCGAGGACAAGTCAAATGTTGCATGGTATTTGCTCAATAAGTATTCTGGAACACATGGATTAAATTTATGTTGCACCGATGCATCACATCCTCGTAAAATGACTATACTTGATATATTTATCTTCTTCTGCACTGATACGACTTGTCAGAGTCTGTATTCATATATGGAACAACAAAACCCGAACATGGGCAGGTAATACATTTCCTTTTAATGTTGATCTACATACCCAACATCCGTAGGTATTTGTAATTGAAGTACATGAAAGTTAGTTTGGGTACAGTAGTTACCAAGGGCGTTGTAGAAAATAATTACAGTATTTATTATTATTTACATATATTGCCCAACATAGTAAATTTTGTGCGTATTAAAATTTATTTTATATTACTCTTAAAAACTCTTTGTTTCGGGAAAGCACAATTTAGTTGTTAAATATACGGTTTAAGGTTTCTATCTACCTGCTATTGAAACACATCGCAGCGAGTGACAAGTAAACATCTCAAAGTGAATTACGTTTACACAGCTATGGGGAAAAAAATACATTTCAAACAATGTTTTTACAAGTTTAAAAACCATTATCGCTTATTGGAAACACGATTTTCAAGACTCTCAATATGGCTAAAAACAGAACTGCCGTATCTAGGAAAATTCCAACCGGATTCGAAAAACACAGTAATAGAAATAAGCGCTGTAATTTGAACCACAAGTATCACAAATAAAATAATATGGTCGCCGTTGAAAGTCCCATAGGAAAATGAATAATAGTAAAGCGCTGCGCGCCAGTTGCTGGGTTTGCGTGTAGAGGCGATAATACATTACATACGCCGACCAGCGTCACTCTTAAACCTTCATCGGTTTTGTGCCTCACATACACCAACGCAGCCTACCACGTGCTTCGAATACGTTGTAATGCGCGGGGAAATACATTTTCTTGTTACTAAACTGTTCAGAAGTACCCGTTGTACCAAAGTACGAAAATCTTCGGACAAAGACGGAAAGTCGTTGTTTAAGAGGACGAGGTACATAATTTAACACTAAAAGCATTTATCTATAACTGTAGGTTTCTTGAAGCCAATTTACAAAAATTAAACAATAGCAGTCCTAGACAATAGTTTTAGACAATGTTTTAAACAAAATTGTTTACAGTGTTAAGAACTTCTGAGGCACAATCTCTGACGCCGGAACCTCGTGCATTTAACTGCGGCGTAAGAGATCACACGTAACGAATTAGTAGGGACCTGCGAAATTCGCGTTATTTTCTAACAGTAGACTGCACTACAAACTATTGTACGCTCGTACCACGTCTAGCATTAGTCAAAAATTTCGTGGTGAGCTCAGGAGAAATCTTCTGGCCAATAGTAAAAGTTCTCTGATGGAGTAACAAGTAATATGTAGGGCAGTCACAGTCAAATGACACCACCGCTGCCTATGAAAACACGAAACGTGTTTGTATATGTATAGCACAGTGACGGCTAGCGCGTTACCAAATAATAATGCGAATTTTGCAGGTCTCTACGAATGAGTAATTCTGGGTAAATATTTACTCATAAAGTTGGCAAATACCATTATCTAGGATTGTCATTGAGTATTTCATCCATATTGGCTTCGAAAAAAGCGTAGAAATCAATAGATATTTTCAGCGTTTATTTATATACAACGCACTCTTAAGACACCATTCTCATTAAAAAAAACTGTTTCGAAGCCCGTCAACAGAGCTACAAACGGCATTTTGAGACTGCCGTACTTTACAATGTACTAACTGGATGTGTGTGAAATTCTGATAGATGGTACTAAGTTGGCTTTACGTATCGTCGACAGCGAGGTCATTATACACGGTGACACAACTTGGTACAATGGCAGCAGCTGGGAGAGGAGTCGGCATGGCCTTTGTTAAGAGTGCGTGGTAGATAAACAAACGCTGAAAACATCAATTGTTTTCTACGCTTATTTTGAAGCCAATCCTAGATACTGGTATTTGCCAACTTTATGCGTAAATATTTATCCAGAATTACTAATTCATTACGCGTGATCTCTTGCGCCGCAGTTACATGCGCGAGGTTCCAGAGTCAGAGATTGTGCATCAGAAGTTTGCAACACTGGAAACAATTTTGTTTGAAACGTTGGCTAAAACTATTGTCAAGGATTGCTATTGTTTTATTTTCGCAAATTGGCTTCAAGAAACCTACAGTTATAGATTAATGCTTTCAGCGGAGCGATATCGGGAAACAATGTGAAAAACAAATCAGGATGACCGGAGCCAAGGATCTAACCCGGGTCCTCTCGAATACGGGTCCAACGTACAGTATTGCCGTTGCGCCACCTGACTTGTTAATTCTGATTGAAACATGCACTTAACTTTGCTGCAGACTTTCCACCAATATAATTATATCACCGCTTAAGGGCCTCGCCTACCACGCGCTTAAAATGCGTTGCGGCGTGTTCGTAAATACGTTTTTTTTTAAAAGAAACTATTCCACATATGCCCAATGTGCCTATGTACGAAAAAGAAAATGCACTTCAAACGATGAATGAAGAGTCGTTTCAAAGCATCGCGTCGATTAGAAAAATCATTTTGGAGCCCCTCAAAATGGCAAAAAACAGCTTTTCCATCCTGTTATATCTCAAAAACTACTCACAGGATTCGTGTGAAACTACTCTAGGAGCATGCAATGGACTTTGCTCAAAACTTTTCACCAGTAAAGAGATGTAGTCACCACTGAACGTGTCAGTCAGGCGAGTATTCTATAATACCGTTGCACGCAGTTTCAGTGTCTTGCGGTAGAGGCGATACCACACCAGATGAGCCGGTCAACATCGCCCTTGGCGCCTTGCCTCACTCACACAAACACACGGCCGACCCGCTCGTGAGAGTCCCAAGAGCGACGGAGCAGTAAGGTCGACCTTGAAGCGCGCATCAAATGCCGCATCGCCTCAACGAGCCAAGCGCAGAACTAGCGTTCACGGTTTCCGCCGAACGGTTTTTTCTATGGTGCATTAAGCGGTGACCATATAATTTTATTGGTGGAAAGTCTGCAACTAAGTTCAGTGCAGGTCGCAATCTGAGTTTCACATACATCCGGTTAGTACATTTTGAAGTACGACAGTCTGAAAAGGCCGTTTTTAGCCATGTTGGAGGACTTAGAAACAGTGTTTATAATGAGCGTGGCGTCTTAACAATGAGGTTCCAACCTTGTCTGAAGTTTGTTTTCTTTTCGTACGTTGGCACAATGGGTAACCGTGGAATATTTTCGTAGAAAAAACCTGTTTACAAATACACTGCAACGCATTTGAAGCGTGAGGTAGGCGGCCGCCTTAAGCTTGTTTAAATATGCGCTTCTTAAATTTGAGTACTAGGATTTAAACATAAAATGTAAAAATGTAAATGTAATATTTATTAGCCAAGTTAGATCTGGAGTCGGAGTTGTTACTTTTTAAGCGACTCCCACTCCGACTCCATACAAAATTGCCAAAACTCCGGCTCCGACTCCACGATTCCGACTATGATTTCACAGCCCGGGAACCACATATACGTTAGAAACGCACAACTTAGAACTGCCATATAATAGAATACACCACAAAAACCACACACATTAGAAATTGCAAATGTTAGAACAATCACACGGTAGAAACACATAATATAGAACACACATTTGTTAGAAACACAGATGACAGAAACGTCTTATGTAAGAAACACAGATGTTAGAACCCCCATATAGTAAAATCAAAGATGTTAGAACAGATATATGACAGAAACACACAACTTAGAACCACATATTTTAGAACCACATACCATGTTAGAACAAACATACAACAGAAACACACAACTTAGAACCACGTATCTTAGAACAATGTACGTTAGAAACGTCGCACAACAGAAATTCACATCTTAGAACTATTAAACAATAGAATCAGTGATGTTAGAACAAATGTATGACAGAAACACACAACTTAGAACCACACAATGCAGAACCATGTACGTTAGAAACGTC
>PNEQ01092011.1:0-26006 GCA_003012365.1 Medauroidea extradentata
GTGGACGTGTTCAGTCCGCATTCGCCCTGAGTAGCGCGCAGACCATGGCGCTCAGTGAACTGTGGTGTTCGTCACTTTTAGATGGATCGCCTCATGCGCAGCGCGTGCTCGAGGCGCACAGTGTTGCTCCGCGCGTTGTCTGCAACGCGCGTTCCATGTTGCATTGCAGCCGCGGCGCGCTCGTGTGTACGCGGCTTTAGAACCTGTTTGGTCAGTCATATAAATAAAACTGGAGAGCATAGGCCTACTATTTTTAAAACAACCAACTTTTATTTGTTAATTGTAAACAGACACATCTACCTGCTGCTTCTGTAGTGACAGGATACTTGAACTACCATGTATGGCAAAAAAATTAAAACACGGGCTGGTTTATGGTAATGGAAAATTGAACAACAAAATGGGAGTTTCTTTCAGTGATATTTCACTCTTATTGGATTATATTTGCTAATATTTGAATACTTAAAGTACACAATATAAACAAATCCAATATTTTTACCATGTATTCTTCCATAGCAACCGCATAGCATCGATTTGTATATCTCCAGTATGGCGGCGCGCACGGAAAATGTTTGCAGACGACTTCAACAGCGTATAGAGTTGTGAATATTTAAATCGAGAAATTTAACTAAATTTAAAAATAATGGTCTTTACCAGAAATATTAATAATTGTTCATTAAATACGTTGGCTTGTGGAACAGCATTTATATATGTGGGAGAGTAAAATAGTTGTTACATATTTTATTTTGGACAAAAATGACTACTAACGTTCATCTACAAAATTGAATTCCTTTACCTTCAAACAGTTTTACAATTCAATTATAGATAGCGCAAATGTTATTAATAAATATTTGTAATTAACTCTTAGTATTTTTATAAAATATATCTTTACCTAAAGAAAAAAAAATACTAACAAACGATGTAGCTACTTTTAGCTTTATTCTGAGTGTAAACTAGCTCAATTTCAAAAATTTAATGTCTGATTCTGAATAGAAAATGTTTTTAAATAAGTTTGACGCGAAGTAGCTTCAAAGGAAGCATTCAGAACTCAGAATTAGATATAGGCCCCTAACAGTCGCAAAAATTTTTTTTCGTTGCGCTCAGGGCACGGTCGTAGAAAAACAGGTCTGGACACTCGCATATCTAACAATGTATTTTGCTTGACCCCCTTGTTGTTTGGCTGTAGTTCGCCAAGTTACCGATAATGTCGTACTTTTTGGCGCTGTTTTCTGGGCGGTCGGACTCATGCTCCGTCCACTTTTTTGCATTGTTAAATTTATAAAGTAAATAAAGGTTGCTGGAGCCTTTTCTTAAATTTGTGAGTGAATAAAGTATTTCATAAATGGATAAAAAATTCGTTTTGATAAATTGTTTATCTTAGCGGAAAGGAAATGGGCGGATTTTTGAGCAGGAAGCACTTAGCAAAAGCAGTAGCCCTCCTAATATCTGACTTCGTTATGTAGACGACACTTTTACTATCTGGCAACACGGACCTGCAACCCTGGAGGAATTTGTGAACTTTCTGAACTCATTGAGGCCATCAATAAAGTTCACATATGAAAAAGTAATCAATGACAGCATTCCTTTTCTGGATGTATAAGTTAGCAGGGAAAACAGTAGTCTGGAAACCAAAGTATACAGGAAACCTACACATACAGGCCAATACCTACATTTTGCATACAACCACCCTAAAAGCACAAAAACTGGCATAATTTGTACACTAGCCAACCGAGCTGAGATTATCTGTTCCAACAAGAAATCCGTAGCTGAAGAACACAACCAAATAAAAGAACTCATAGCCAATAGTTACACAACAAACACTATCAAACAGCACATGAAACCTAATAGAACACCGTATCTATAAACGGCTTTCGAATGACAACCAACTGCTCACCAATGCTTTCTATGTGGGGATAGCAGTTGGTTGTCATTCAAAAGCCGTTTATAAATACGGCACTTAAGCCCACAGAAACAGAAAAACCATCAGGAATCCTAGTTATTTCGTATGTTGGAGGTCTTTCTGAAAAAAATAAGACGCCTGGGAAACAAATACGGACTTCGAACAGCATTCCGATCTAAAGAAACTATTAAAAGTATGGTTACCAGGTTGAAACCAGCCGTCTACCTGATGACGGGAACAGATTCAAGTTCCCGAAACGTCGTTAATACTGACTGTTTGGAAAACTACTGTGTTTTGTTTCGTCTCATCATTGTGCCGTTTGTTGTCTTTTCTGTTTGTGTCCGACATATTTGTGTTTTGTTTCGTCTCATCGTTGTTTCGTTTGCTGTATTTCTGTTTGCGTTTTTGTTTCGTCTCATCGTTGTGTCGCATGTCAACTTAGGTTTCTTTTTTATATTTTTATTTCTTTAATTTCTGTTTGTTCCTCGTTTTGTCTGACCCAATTCGAGTTTTGGAATTTCATGTTGTGTATGTATTCTGATGACTAAAGCATACTCTGCTTATTTATGTTTCCTTATCTAATTTTGTTCTTTTTCTTTTGACAGTCATTTATTTCGCAATGGAGTATGTCCAAGCAAATAAATCTTGATCATTTATTTCCAAAGTCACATAATTACTATGAACGTAACCATTTTTGTACCTGAATTCCTGTAATGACTAGACAAACACTCTTATATATATATATATATATATATATATATATATTTATATATATATATATATATATATATATATAGGTTTTTTTATAAATAACGATCATGATAATTTTCTATAAAACTCAACATTCCATGACTTAGAATCATTACACTAAGTTAAATCCGATGCTGTCAAGGCACTCGATCATATATCGTAACAATCATATCATATATTCTGAAGGTCCGATCAGTAACTTATGCCAGTTAAGATACAAAAATTATAGTCGCTCGTGCACATCAACATTATCTCCTATTGCAACCATCCTGAAAGACACTATAATTAATAATAAATACACGGATAATATCTCATTATACATACCATGCTAAGACGTTTTAGCTTATATTATAAAAGAAATAATTTTTATTAATTAAATCTAACAATTTCGTAAATACACTAGTATATACACCATATCTATACATATATTCGTTTAAAACAATACTTGGATGCACAATACTAATCTACAAAGATAAAACTTTCTAACAATAATATCTTCTGTCCTGTAACAGCTCGACCGTACATACTTTTATTATATTCACAAACAAACTCACACGCAGAGCAAGTTCATACACGAATATAACTTCACACACACACACACACTAACACACACAAAACAGTGTATGTTCGTACTTGATCTCAACTTTACACGCGCGCCCCGCACACGACACAAGTAGTAAAGAAATACCATTCCACCAATGAAAAATGTCCCTGTCACTATCCAATCCAAATTACTATTACAGGTATGCAGTTCTACAAACCCACACTGAAATGACACATTACCAAATACAAATTAAAATATTTAGTTCCATCCCTTTATACCATCATATTTCCATACCTTATACCCCTGTTAGTTGACATTAGAGTTAGAGTTAATTCTTAATATTTCATAAAAACTATCAGTCACTCATATTGCACTCCAGACCACGCAGCCCTTATGATTTTCAGAAAATTCTATAATAAATTCATTCTTCTTTACAGAATAGGTATAAACCAAGCTCAATATTTTTGTGATTATAACTTACAGCAAGATTTCATACGTTAATTTGAGTCGTTACTTTCGAGAGCGAGCCGGTAGCTTCCTAAAGAACTACATTTTGCCAGATGATCTCATTTATGGTGCTCTGTGACAAAAGTTATCTGCACCATTTCATAACAATGTAATTTTCATTAGTTTTCAGCACTCTCACAACAAGATAAATGTAACCTCAAATACATTTTATGTTTATTTACTATATACATTTTAGTGAAGAAATATTTTAGGTACACTCATTGTACCAGTACTCTTAATACTTATCACTGGCAAAACATGGAATACTCATGATAAGAACCAACTCCAAGACCAAGAAGAGGAAAAAAAACATCAGGTATTAGGCACGTCCTTTGTCAAACCGAAAGTTTCTACTCTATAAATTTTGATACATATTAATTTTAATAAATCAGATTCAGTCATACTTATCTGTATGATTTTCGTTTGTTTAAAGATTCAAAACAGTGTCCCGTGTTACTTCCAAACACTGCATGCTTGCTATGTTCGTATTTAAGTTATAATCTTGTCATGTAAACTGTAGTTTTATGCGTACGATTTTTTTATACATAGTTCAACAAAACCTTACCAAAAAAACTCTCATCTTACTTTATTCTACATAAAACACTCTAGTACCAGAGTAATCAAATGTTAAATGGGAAAATAAAATTTCAACCCGAGAGTCTATTGACTGATAAAATTTCGATTTTAATTCTGTCACGAAGAAAATATACAAATTAATCGTTTATTAGAAGTTGTTATTTTACATGGACAACACCATATAAATTATAAAGCAGCTAAAACGTTAGCTGATATAGATCCAGTAGATATAACAAGCTATAAAACATTAAGTATTAACTCTAACGTAATTGAATGTCAACTGACAGGGGATAAGGTATGGAGATATGTTGGTATAAAGGGATGGAATTAAGTATTTTAATTTTTATTCGATAATGTGTCATTTCAGAGTGGGTTTGTATAACTGCATACCTGTAATAGTAATTTGGATTGGATAGTGACAGGGACGTTTTTCATTGGTGGAATGATATTTATTTATTACTTATGTCGTGTGCGGGGCGCGCGCGTATAGTTGAGATCAAGTAGGAACATACACTGTTTTGTGTGTGTGATCATGTATTAACTTGCTCTGATGAAGCATGTGTGTGTAGATATGTTCGAGTATGAACTTGCTCTGCTGGGTATGTGCATGTGTGAAGTTATATTCGTGTATGAACTTGATCTGGATGTGAGCTTGTTTGTAAGTATAATAAAAGTCTGTATGGTCGAGCTGTTACAGGACAGAAGATATTATCGTTAGAAAGTTTTATCTTTGAAGGTTAGTATGGACGACTTGAGGTACACGCCCTCCGACGTCACATCGCAGGGGGAGAGAACTGTGGGAAACAAAGCTTGTTTACAAACATGCTGATTTGTTAGTTGGTGATGGCAGAAACCAAGAATTTTGTGCACTCATAGACCTGCACGCAAGTGTAAAAAATACTAGTTTAATTTCGTGGTTAAGATACGCAAATGCATAAGATGATATTTAGCTAAAAAACCGAAAGTTTCCAATCGACCCACCTCCCCCTCTACCCTTAGTCATGGAATGTTGAGTATTATGGAAAATTATCGTGATCGTTATTTATAAAAAACCTAGTTATATATATATAGGTGTGTATATATATATATATATATATATATATATATATATATATATATATATATATATATAAGAGCGTTTGTCTAGTCATTACAGAAATTCAGGTACAAAAATGGTTACGTTCATAGTAATTATGTGACTTCGGAAATAAATGATCAAATGTTACATGGAGATTGGTTTGATTTGTGGTATATTTCATTGGTTGTTACATGTGTTTCAATAGTATATTCCAATGGTGTCTTGTGTGTATTGCTTGACTGAGTAATATATCTGGTGTAGTACAAGTGAGTAATGAAGGTGCGTTTGTCTAGATGAAAATTGGGTTTTGTTTGATGGATGAGAACGAAATGTAGGTTTGTACAACTTAGAAAAGTTTAGTGAAGAATTAATATCGGCTATGTTTTGACTAACATGTATGTACTGGAGATGATACCGTACATACCATGCGCCTGCTATTGTTATTTGGTATAAGAGGGACGGCTTTTGGTTGTGTTAAGTTATATGATTGAAAGGTGCCGTTTATATATTCACGTGGTACGGTTATTCGATTAAACATTGGAAATACGTGTTGATATTTACTTAACGTAAAGTATCGAACAGTTTGCTATGTGACCAGCCTCTGTTAGTTAATGAATGATGAGATAATATTGAAGTGTATGTTATGTTTTAATGATAATATGCTTTAAGAAGTATGGTTTTCTTCGATGCACACACATATAAAATGAAAAGATGATTGTAGCTTTGACATCTTGATAATTTAGTAGGTAGTATGTAAAACAAATATTACAAGTGACGCTGGGCTATGTTGCTAGGTAGCGCTTTACGGTAGGATAGATAGTATGTCATATTTAACTGATAGGTCTAGATGGTTACATAAAAGTTTAAAGGTGATGCTATAGATAAGTATTTCGGCTATGTGTACTGATAACTGCATGGAAGGTATGTTAGTTGGACATGATTTCGAGCAGAAACTTAATTTTGATGTGTTCTTTAACACTTCGTATTTTTTATTGTTTGCCATTTACAAAATCAGAACAAGAGTTAAAGGTGAATATGTAGGTAATAAAATAATTATAAATAACAATGTTGTTTATAAAGTAGAAGTAAGTTAATCAGGTAAGTTAAAAACAAAATTGTTGAACTTGTGATTAAGAAAAGACATCGCAGGGGGAAATGTCTTATGCTGTATGAAATACAACGGTTATGTATCAGTGGTCTAAGTGTGCGACGATCTTCGTAACGCAGACAAGACTTTCGTTGAATTTGAAGACAAGATAGCTAGAAAGACAAGTTTGAATTTCTAGTGTTGACAAAAGACTGAGCCCAACTTATGGGACGGGGCAAAAAGCTTAGATCAGTTTATCGTATGTGCTCAACAATGAGTCATGTTAAGCTAAATTTTTTACTATGTATTAAACATGATTTTTACCTAGAGGGATGTTGGTTAAAACCTATGTCGGACGCATCAGAAAAAAACACACGCTACTTGTTCAGAATTTAAAAAGAAATTTAACAGTGTTTGTATATTTCAAATCCAAGCAGCCGTTTGAAAAATATAGCCTTATAAAGTCACAAAGTCATAAGTTTTAGTATCATCCACTACAGATATTTATCTAGCTGGCCGGAGCTCTGCGAGTATCTTGACACGTCCACGCCCACCACCCCATCCCCCTTCCTAACCCCTCCTGACACCTTACCTACCAGAGGTGTACAGTGATCAGTCGCTCTCTCTCTTTCTTTTTCTCTCTCTCTCGCCCTCTCTCCGTCTCTCTAGCATGCACGCTACACAACCTCCACGTGAATGAAGTAAATGTATTATAATTTGATCGATCTGCATTATTATTTTTTATTATGATGTTATTGAAAATAATCAAACATATACGTGTTGGACTCTTTTAAAAATATTATTTTCTCGCAAATTTTTACGTTGACAAATTAAATTACAATAAAAATCGTATTTTGTAAGCACTATTTAATTCATAGTGAGTAGTATGATTTAGTTCCTTCTGGGACATGGAGCCGGAGTGTGGCGCCCGCCCGAGTGTGGCGCCCCCCACCATGTTGTGACGTCACACCCCCGGCCGCCATGTTGGATGACCTTGACCTTTAACTGTAACCTTGACCTTGAGTGTCAAATTACCAAAATTTTCCAAAACTTCGAAAAATTCAAAAAATTTAAAAAAATATCAAAATTTCAAAAAATTCCGAAAAAATATTACCTCCATCTTGTTTCCGGACGCCATCTTGCATCCAGCTACCATTTTGGTGTTTCATCCGAAAATTTTTCGATTTCGCATTCCATTATAACCCCGCACATAAGTTATTTAATAAATAAAATTTTAATAAAAAAACATCTTAATAAATTTTTTTAATAAAAAACTATTTAACAAATAAACTTTTTATATAAAATTATTTAATTCAAACAACTAACGACACATCTTACCCGGACGAGCTCCATCGACACACTGACTCCCCCCGCACTTTTTACATGTATATATTAACTTATCCCCCCTCCCCTATTGTCCCTTGCCCTCCCCTACCCTACCCAGTAAGTATTTTAATTGGCTGTTAGTCACGTGATGAATTTCCCCCCTCCCTTTTTTTCCCCTCTCACCGACACTCGTGTTATAACCCTCTCAAACTAGCTAACCCCCTTCCCCTATGCTTTTCCTTTATTTTAATTGGCTGTTAGATACGTCATTATTACCCCCCCTCTTTTCCCTATAAAGTTGATGTGCACGAGCAAAAATTATTTGTGTACCTCAACTGACATAAGTGACTGATCGGACGTTCAGAATAAATTATATGTTCGTTACGTTACGATTGAGTGCCTTGACAGCATCGGATTTTACTCAGTGTAAGGAATCTAAGTCATGGAATGTTCAGTATTATGAAAAATTATCATGACCGTTATTTGTAAAAACACGTGATATACATTAAGTGCGTTTGTCTAGTCATGACAGGAATTCAGGTACAAAAATTGGATACGTTCATAGTAATTATGTGACTTCGGAAATAAATGATTCAATGTTACATGTAGATTGATTTGGTTTGAGATATATTTCATTGATATTTACATTGTTTTAATAGTATGTTCCAATGGAGTTTTGTGTGTATTGTCTGACTGAGTAATATGTCTGGTGTAGTACAAGTGAGTAATGAAGGTGCGTTTGTCTAGATGAAAATAGGGTTTTTTTGATAGATGAGAACGATATGTGGGTTTGTACGTCTTAGAAAAGTTTAGCGAAGAATTAATGTCAGCTACCTGTGTTATGACTGAAATGTATGTACTGGAGATGATACCGTATGTAGCAAGTGCCAGCTATTGATATTGGGTATAAGAGGGAGGGCTTTTGGTTGTGTTAGGTTATATGATAGAAAGTTGCAGTTTATATATTCATGTGGTATGGTTATCCGAATTAACATTGGAAATATGTGATGGATATTTACTTAACGTAAAGTAGCGAATAGTTTACTATGTGATCTGCCTCGGTTAGTTAATAAATGCTCAGATAATAATGAAGTGTATGTTATGTACGGACGATAAAATGCTTTAAGTAGTATATTTTTTAATGCATAGAAATCTAAAATGATAAGCTGATTGTAGCTTTGACATATCTTGATAATTTAGTAGGTAAACGAATATTACAAGTGATGCTGGGTTAAGGTGCTAGGTAGCGCTTAACAGTAGGATAGATAGTACGTAATATTTGACTGATAGGTCTAGATTGTTACATAAAAGATTGAAGACGAAGCTAAGGCTATATGTACTGATAACTGCATGGAAGGTATGTTAGTTCGACATGATTTCGAGCAGAAACTTAATTATAGATGAGTTCTTTAACGTTTCGTATTTTTTAACTGTTTGCCATCACCAAAATCGAAAAAAGCGTTAAAGGTGAATATGTAGGTAATAAAAGTAATTATGAATAACAATGATAATTATAAAGTAGAAGGTAAGTTAAAAACAAAAGTGTTGAACTTGTGAATAAGAAAAGACTTCACAGGAGGAAAATGTCTTATGTTGTATGAAATACAACAGTTTCGCATCAGTGGTTTAAGTGTACGAGGATCTTCTTAACGCAGACAAGACTGTTGTTGAATTTGAAGACAAGTTACTAAAAAGACAAGTTTGGATTTGTAGTGTTGGCAAATGTCTGATCCCAATATATGGGACGGGGTAGAAAGCTTTGATCAGTTGATAGTATGTGCCCGACCATGAGTCATGTTAAGCTTAATTTTTTTACACTATATTAATCATGTTTTTCCCCAGAGGTATATTGGTTCGAACCTCCGTGGACGCATCGGAAAAAAACTCACGCTACTTGTTCAGAATTTAAAAAGAAATTCAACAGTGTACGTGTTTTTCAAAGCCAAGCAGCCGTTTGTAAAATATAGACTTGTAAAGTCACGAAGTTATAAGTTTTAGTATTCTCCACTATATAGATATTTAACTAGCTGGCCAGAGCTCTGTGAGTGTGTCGGCACGTCCACGCCCGCCCGCACCCCCCCCCCTTCCTAAGCCCACTTGACACCTTAGCGGTCAGTGGTGTCGTGTGATCAGTCGATGTGTCTCTCTCTCTGTCTCTCTAGCATACACGCTTCCAGCAGCCTGCACGCGGATGAAGTAAATGTACTTTAATTTGCTCGAACTGAATTGTTTTTTAAATTGTGATGTTATTGAAAATAATCAAATATGCGTATAAGTATCTTTTAAAAATATTATTTTTTTTTCGCTATTTTTTTTCTTGACAAATTAAATTACAATAAAAATCGTATTTCGGAAGCACTTTTGTAATTCATGGTGGTTAGAAATATGATGAACTCTTATATTAATGGGCAAGGTAAAAATGATTCATAGCTATGTTTAAATAGAAAAAAATACTGAAGACTTTTCTCACGTTTTTGTTGTACTGTAATTAGTTTCATGAAAGTTATTTTTTTTGTCTGACTACGATATGTAGGGTAGAAAGGAGGGGTCGTGTATAGTTAAGACGAGCAAGGTAGAAATATCTGTTTTGTATATTAGTTATACATTGTTGGTTAATGTAAGTAGGTTTACATAATTTTTTACGTATGAAATCGATAAGAATGGTCAGGGTGAGAGAGAGAAAGAGAGAGAGAGAGAGAGAGAGACTTTAGTTAGTCACCAACATCGAAGTCTTTAGCGCTGGAAGAATGGTTAGGTTTTAGTCTGACTGTGAGATAGGAACATGAAAGGAAATAAAGACATATTGAATTGTAATACATATGGAAGAAACTCTTAAAGATATGAAATAATTATTTCGGTTTCAAATTTACATACTATGTACAAAAGTGAATGAAGAAAAGACCTGCAGCTTTACACATAATCATTTTTAATCTCGCTTATTAGTATAATGTATTTTACATACACGTTTCGCATCATATACGATGTCTGTTGATGGTGAAAAAATGAAGTCTATACTGGACGAAATCTTCCATCTTGAATGATAATAACTCTAACTACTGGAACCTTACCCTTACGAAGAACATTACAAGCTACTGGCTGTACCGTAGCCTTCTTTAGATATGTCCTTCGGAAAGAGGCGAGATGTATTTTCATAAAGTAAAACTTAGACGTAATCTAAGGTGAGAAAAATTTGGTATCTTGGTTTGCATGACCAGACAAAATAGAGAGTCAAGACACGAACTACAAATGATTGCTTTCCTTTATCTATCAAACGATATTTTTTTTGTGCTAGCAAAGAAATGTGAAATGTATATATGAATACACTTGAAAATAAAACATGCAATTTGGTAACAAACATGTACGCAGGACTGGATATAAGATAAAAGGATAAAATTTATATTAATAACTGAGGTAAGTATACGAATAGCAGTAGTCGGGAGAGTTGATATTTCAATAGTGAAGCGGTGACATCACTTACAGTGAAGATGGAATGTATTCGTGTGTGTTCTTACTGCAAGTATGTCTTTATGGGGAAAAAATCAGTATGTGTGCGTGAAGTCGGATAACTTTAAAGTATAATTCGTAGTATGTACCAGTGAGAAAACTAGTATATCTGGATTGAACAAAGCAGCAACTTGAAACGGCATACGGGTTAGTATATTATAATGTCTCTTCTCTGTAGCTATAAGTCGACATTTAAGAAAATTGTAACCGTAATGTAGTTGCGGTTTAACTTTGTGAAAATCTACGTCAGTACCTTCTAGACACCAGTGCTACAAGACATTTGAGTGTGGATATGCTGTATGGAGACTAGGAATAAGTAAATGTAATACAAACCAGTGTTGTACAGCATATTGATGTTGAAAGAGCTGTAGACTGTATGCACGTATAGCATATAAGTACAGGTCATGATATTCTCCCTGGAAAGCAACAAGATTCGATGATGGAATGAATTTAGGAGAAAATTGTACCTACTTAGAATGATGTGTTAATGGTGAAGCCATCATTAACTTCTGTTTTGTATGTGAACAGCCCAGGATATTTGTCAAAGACTTCAAGATACCCATATGTGATATGAATTACAGTACATGTTGACATGGTAGCGTAGGTGGTATGAGACGAAAAACATGTATGAATAAGAACTCTTTGGTTTATTTTATACTAAGGGTGTTAGCAGTGCGGGCGTGAGTTCGGATGTATTAATTAGTCTATCAGTCAAATAAGAATATGTTAAAAGTTGAGAAGCTAAAGCATCTACGGTTGTACATGTTACATATATTTATAATAAAAATGTAACTCTACTGAAGAGGTTGGCTTTCTGAGGTAGTCTGAAGACATATATTGAAATGAACTCAGCAAGGACTTAACGTACATTTCACCATAGTATAAAAGAAAATTCGGTTCGATAACCTTGAGAAGAGATAGAATATCACTGAGTTAAGAAATAAAATGTATTGATGGAGTGTTACTACACTAAACCGGTACCATATTAAGACTCACATTTTAGGAAAGCGAACAGGATGAAGCACGTACCACTGTATGACATTTGTTAAATTGTAGGAATAAGAGATGTTTGTGTCAGGTTATAAGCGATATAACTTACCTATGACCACAACTCATATTAGCTACATCAGTGAATAAGTTATGATGAGATGTGAGCTCGTGTTGAACAACTTCGACTAGCACTGCGGTAGCTTTACCTCTGTTGGCGATATCTTCACTGGTGATAACTACCTACATGACAATGACTATGACGCTGCATGGGACTTCCTTGACAAAACTGACAATATATGTGACTGGGTCAACGAAGCATAGACGATGCTTCTGTTACGAGGCCGTAGTTTGCATTGTGACGACACGAAGTCGATGAGAACACTAAACTATGGCTTTTGATGCTTAATCAGGCATTATATGGACATGACTGTGGTAAGGACAGAAAACAGTAATATACGAAACTGGAATTGCTGATCTGGTTTAGAAGCTGGCCAGTGATATGAGATTGGAAGATGGTATTTGCATAGCTGCGAGTTGACGTGTGTAAGTAACTGCTCTTTAAGCAGAGACAATGTCATATCTGCGTATATGTACAGTAGAAGAATGTGATCTTCAGTTCGGACACGTTATGACAAGACTGTTGGAGAGTGAAGGTAGAGTTGTGAGGGGGTATTGGGTGGGGGATGATGTGTGTGTGGCTGTAGGGGTGGTGCGTTTAGCATAAGTAATATGTATATGAAATTACATGTCAGTTTCTTAGATGTAGTTGTGTACACCATGATTGAAAATAGTCGAAGAGTCTTGCATATGTAAGTATCCAGAAAAATTTATTATTTTTAAAACTAATAATTATTTTTGTTGGAAATTTAAATAAATGTAGCTAATTTGGTAGGAATGTGCGTGTAGACGATGAAATTCTGTAGGAAATAAAGTCCGTGTAGTTATAACAAAAATATTTATTCAAAAAGTTTTTTTAATAATTGATTGATTGAATTTATTGGGAATCTATTGGATAGAGCTAACAAAGAAGTCATGTTTAAGTAGAATTCATTAATGACATTTAAATAAAGTTTAAAATTATTTTAACAATATTAAAAAAATCGTAAATTTTAAAATTAATTATCAATACGTAGTCTCAATCTTTGGTTGTTACTACCAACGGTCGTCTAGCTGCTATGTGAAGATATTGGTGACATGCTGTGTAGTGAGATTTATAAAGGAAATATATTTTTTATGAAGGGTAAGAAAGTGGTGGTGAAGTATAGGGAAAAGGGGGTGGGGTAGTAATCACGTGACTAACGGCCAATTAAAATAAAGGAAAAGCATAGTGGAAGGGGGTGAGCTAGTTTGAGCGGGGGGAAATTCATCACGTGACTACCAGCCAATTAAAATACTTACTGGGTAGGGTAGGTGAGGAGAAGGGGCAGTAGGGGAGGGGGGATAATTTAATATATACATGTAAAAAGTGGTGGGGGGAGTCAGTGTGTCGATGAAGCTCGTCCGGGTAAGACGTGTCGGTAGTTGATTCAATTAAATAATTTTTATATAAAAAGTTTTTCTATTAAATAGATTTTTACTAAAACATTTTTTATTAAAAAGTTTTTTACTTACATGGTTATAATGGAATGCGAAATCGAAAAATTTTCGGAAGAAACACCAAGATCGCGGCTGGATGCAAGATGGCGTCCGGAAACAAGATGGAGGTAATATATTTTTTTAATTTTTTGAATTTTTTGATATACTTTGAAATATTTGAAATTTTTTGAATTTTTCGAAGTTTTGGAAAATTTTGGTAATTTGACACTCAAGGTCAAGGTCAAGGTCACGGTTAAACGTCAAGGCTATCCAACATGGCGGCCGGGGGGCGTGACATCACAACATGGGGGGCGGCACCACACTCGGGCGGGCGCCACACTCCGGCTCAATGTCCCAGAAGGAACTAAATCATACTACTGGATATTAATGTGCAAGGTAAAATTTATTCGCGGTTATGTTTAAATAGAAGAAAATACTGAAGAATCTTCGTACGTTTTTGTTCAAGTGTATTAATGTGTCTAACAGTCAATAAAGAACATGACGGAATGCTTACAGCGAACATATTAAATGTTGCGAAGCTAAAGCTTCTACGAATGTACATGATACAGATACTAATAACACAAATTGATTCGTACTGAAGGAGTCAGCTTTCTGAGGTTGTCTGAAGACGTATTTTGCAATGAACTCAGCAAGGACTCGTGTACATGTATTAAGTGTATGAAAGAAAATTCGGTTTGACAACTTTGAGAAAAGTTGGAAAATCACTGAGTCAAGAAATATAATGTAAGGTTGGAGTGCGATTACACCAAACCTGTACCGTATTAAGACACACAATGTAGGAAAGCGATCAGGACGATGAATATACCACTATATGTCATTTATGAAATTGAATGAATAAGAGATGACTGTGTAAGGTTATATGTGACGTAACTTTCCTATAACTACAACTCACTTCGGAAATAAAAACTGAACAGTATGTGTTCGATATTTCCAGTAAATAGCGGGAATGGTAGCAGTGAAGCAGCATATTAGCTACATCAGTGAATAAATTAAGATGAGATGTGAGCTCGTGTTGAACAACTTCGACTAGCACTGTGGTAGCTTCACATCTGTTGGCGATATCTTCGCCAGTGAAACTACCACTACCGACATGACAATGACTATGACAGCACATGCGACTTCCTTGTTAAAACTAGCAATATATATGACTGGATCAACGAAGCATAGATGATGCTTCTGTTACGAGGCCTTAGTTTGCATTGTGACGACACGAAGTTGATGAGTGCAATAAACACATACCTATAAGTTAGCTTCAAGTTGAGATACACTTGTTGCTAGCTCCTAGACATCTTCACACATTTCACAAAGTTAAAATAAAAATGTATGTGTGTATTTAAAAGTATGTGTTGTAAAATTATTTTACTAAAGTATTAAATGGTTACCTTCTATCCTCAATTTCAGCAAAATTTTTGCCGAATATTTTTAAACCACCTAAGGCAAACAATATGATGGAAAATAATTTTCTTGGAAAATGAAATCTTTTCGAATAAGGTAGGTCATCAAATGAAAATTTTTTTGATGTGAGTGTAGTGTACCATAACCATGCACTTAGGTTATGCCTACTTTACATCAGTAACGTGTGGTAATAGTTATAATATGTGCTTTCCTACAAAGAAATAACAAACTAAGTATTAATATTTTAATGAGATTATTTGCCTACCTACATTCTTATATGTTTAACATAAGTTAATTACCACTAACACTATGTTTATTGTGCGATGTAAATTAACCTTATACAGACGAACTACAATAATGTTTGTTGCAAAGTATTTTTTATTTAAATATCATTAAAGGAAAAACATAGAAGCTAGCAAGCTGTTTTGAAAGTCTTCGCTTGTTACGTTGTAAGCAATACAGGATTTAGTTGTTTGACTTAAAAGTAAGGTTAGGAGGTACGAGGTAAGGGGGTACTACAAAATGCAAATTCACTATATTTATTGTTTTAGTTGCCATACAACATATATTTACGAGGAATAATATTGAAAGAAATTTGGTAAAAACAAATTCTTAATGCAGTTCGGCAAAACAAATTTTGAATAAGAAAACACGTCACATATTTTACTATGGACACAGGATAAAAAAGAAAATAACACTGCAATTACGGAGAACGTATGAAATTTATAACGTGTAATATTCATGACATAAAATACGTGAGATCAATAGGAAACACAAAAATATGGTTGCCCATGTAAAACACCCGAATGAACAGCTGACACAAGAGGCAATCCTGTTTATTTTGTGCAGTTTTTTAATGTCTCAAATAGCGGACTGGAATTGTGACATGTATAATATGTGACAATAGTTTTGTGATTTTGACGGGTACCCAGACACGCCCTCTCTCCATAGTTCGTCTGCCGCACTGCAGGAAGACCCCCGAGGAAACCCGATCACCGACTAACGACAAGCAAGGGAAAAAGGCACACGTTCCAGCGCTTAATTTACCAGAATTAACGTATATTTATTTTCAGTGTTTTTATTGTGCTTAAATCCAGTGACTGGGGCTTGGTATTTTATTAATATAATAAGGTTGCTACACAGTTTGCATTTCAGTGTTAATAAATGTCTCTTTTTAAATGATAAATCACACCACTATGTTAGTGAAACAAACATGGCAGTGTCCACACCTGGCAAATCGCGGCACATATCCTGATGGAAGCGAACGCCGGCAGTTGCCAGCCAGACATCAAGTGAGGCGAAGCATGCAGAGGTGCGCCACACGTACAACTGCCAAACAGACACAATGTGTGATGATCTGCATACACCTGCCCCTCAGCAGATGCTCCAACATACGCAGCTGCCTGCCAGACACGAAGTATGCAGAGGTGAGCCACACATACAGCTGCAATACAGAGACAATATGTGATGATCTGCGTACACCTGCCCCTCAGCAGATGCTCCAACATGCGCAGCTGCCAGCCAGACACGAAGTGTGCAGAGGTGAGCCACATGTACAGCTGCAATACAGACACAATATGTGATGATCTGCGTACACCTGCCCCTCAGCAGATGCTTCAACATGCGCAGCTGCCAGACACGAAGTGTGCAGAGGTGAGCCACACATACAACTGCCATACAGAGACAATATGTGATGATCTGCGTACACCTGCCCCTCGGCAGATGCTCCAACATGCGCAGCTGCCAGCCAGACACGAAGTGTGCAGAGGTGAGCCACACGTACAGCTGCCATCTAGACACAATATGTGATGATCTGCGTACACCTGCCCCTCAGCAGATGCTCCAACTTGCGCAGCTGCTGCCGTGCAGAGTACATCTACCACCTGAGTATGGCCGACGAAGCAGTCTTCTATCTACCAACGACATCGTCCCTAACTCTCTGAGCAAGCTCTCGCGCAAGTACTGTACATAGAGTGTGTAAATAAATGTCTGTATTCTGCATACGTGCTCACTAGTAATGATTTCCCGACTTGCAGATCACACTAATTTGATAGCCTCTTCCTTCTAGGGACCCCAGTGGCTGTAAGACGTAATATCACGTAATATCAATCAGAATTTAAATATTTTTCCAGTGTTTCCTTAATGCACATTTTTCAGATATAGTTTAACTTTTTCCTAATATTTTAAATGCCATTGTTTACTTTGTTCAACACTCTCTCATAACTTTTTTATTCTACATTAAAGACGAAACTAATATTTATTACAATAACATTTACGCATAAACGTACAAGAACTCACAGAAATGAACTGGCTGGTAGTGAGTAAGTAAGATTATATAAAAATCGTTATATATGTATATATATATATATATATATATATATATATATAAAATTCTCGCAGTTACGAAATTTTGTTATCCAACCCAATTCCCTCGATCACGGCATAACGGTTCACTGCAGTTGATAAAGATTGAGCAATATTATACAGAATGCTAATGAATGACGTTTAAAATATCCCGTAGCGAGATAGCCGACACTGAGAGAAGAAATTTATATAAGACTCGTGGGGTCGCAATAGTCAGGAAACGCCTTAAAATTGGTGACCAAACGTTGACTATATGGTATCACAGACGCCACACATCGCTGCATCTGTGACTGTCAGTTGTAGCGTTTGTGTTGCATCAAACCAATTAATTGTGTCCACATAGCAGTGTATCACCTGGCGCGCGTGAGCTGCTTACACGCACGTTTTACTGGGTTCAAATCTGGCGTCTTCTGCAGAGTGTTTGTGTACGTTTGCAGCGTGTCAGGGAAGCGTAAGTTGACAATGATGTGTAGCAGCACACGCGTGGTCAGGTGGTACACTGCTACGTGCACACAATCAATTAGTTTGATGCAACACGAACTGTACACCTGGCAGTCACAGGTGCAGTGATGTGTGGCATCAGTGATACCATAGATATAGTCAATGTTTGGTCACCAATTTTAAGGCGTTTCCTGACTGTTGCGACCCCGAATGTCTTATAATCAAATTTATTGTCTCAAAGTCTGCTATCTCGCTACAGGATGTTTTAACATCCTGTATGTAATACATAACTACATAATTAATTTAAATTTCCTTAATTCTGTAATTACCTGAAACAATTGCGTATTGTGTCTTTAAAAAATGAGTTAACAAAGTATAGTTTTTTTCTTAGCAAAAGTGTGAAACAGTTTTCGATATCTGCTCTCGGTTACGATTAAAAGAATAATTATTGTAAAAGTAGTAGAATTGACGGATCATAACCTTAAGCGATGAGGCACTAAGTGGACGCGTCAGTGTATTTCATATCACTTCTTTGCCAAACCACTTCGTTAAGGCGGATTGATCCCTGTCCTGGTGAATTTATTCATATTTTCTCCATAACATATGTTTCACTGGATTTATCAACATTTTCGAAATGACAGGTCATAGATAAAAACTTTTTGAATTTTCTGAAATAGTTGCAACCTTAATACCTTTGTAATTTTTTAACGGGAAATAGCTGATATGAAAAAAGTACTTTATTTACGGGAGCGACTACAGTCGTCATAAAAGTAACAGAAACTATGCCTTATTAATTCCAAATAGTAAAATAAACTGTAACTATGCCGTGTCAAAGCAAAAAACTTGAAACAACCTCTCTATTCCCTGATTTCTGAGAAAGGCCATAAATCCCAGCTGAGAAGGACCAATACCCCTTAAGACAGGACATTTTATTTTTGGGTCAAAGAGCAAATTTATTTTCCCCTGCGGAAACACTCCCTTAAATGCTACAAGACACGGCCCTACTTGGTAGTTTTTTTTTTTTTTTCCGTATCTGTGCGAAGAACTCGAATTATTTAAATTACAATGCTTTAAAAAATTTTGTAAGAGGAAAATGTATTTCCAAGTAACTTCTATAAAACTAACATTATTTCATTATTAAATTGTGATCTTGGACAGCCTTAAGCAATGGCAATAATTGTAGGAGAATACGTCCCGGGCCGATGACGTAACACTTTTGCACAGCCAACGAGCTCCGTGACTCTGCAGAAACGATTCTGGGAAACATGCTAGTTTTTTTTTTTTTTTATAAGCGCGTGTCATCTCTCGAGACCTCAACCGTGCAAGCAGATAAGGGAACGAAAGGTTAAGTGCAAACTGGAGGAAAGAAGTGACAACGGTGGGTGTGAGCAAATGTCACAACATCCTGTTAATATTTACAAATGCTGTTAAGTTCTTCGTGGTTAATTTGATTTATGTAGTTCTTACTCCAAGGACCACTGGAGCATTGGTGGTGTTGTTAATCTCTGTTTCGTTTAACATCAGTAAAATTTGATAGTTACTTGGGCAGTAAGTCTCAATATTTTGTGATGAGTTTCACAAAGCATGACAAAATTCACAGCACAAATGGTGAAATCGAATTCTGAGGATCATTTGTTAGTAAAAATTTTCTTTGATAAAACATCTACAACACTTAAAAATAACCGTGTTCTCAGAACTGTCAAATTGTACTCATTTATGCGAAGCAGATAATTGGTAGTATATCGCGAAAAAATTGTTGTGCCAACATACCCTGGAAAACACTGTAGTTTCTTGCACCGTAGATGAGTGGGTGATATACGTCTCACACAACGTAGCTGTCTGCAGACCAATAACAGGCATCAAATATTACAATAGCAGTATTCATATTAGCTCAATAAAAAAAAACAGCTTCAAGTACAAAGCGAAAACCAGTAATCTTTTTGTAAGCTAAACGTGCGTTGAAACCCAGCAAACAGTCAAGTTTTCCCGCGAAATGCCATCATCTCTAATTATAGCCTGTCGAGCATATTCCATTCTAAGCAAAACTTTAAAACCAATTTCCAAAACGTTTAGCTATTAAATGTACATACACTTCAAACTAAACTCCCACGTAAAAAAAAATACGGCTTGCCTATTATCAACATGTTTTCGGAGCCACTTAAAACACGAGCTGTATAATACCCACCTAATTCGTAAAACAGAGCTATAGAAGCTATCATTTGACATTACGACATACTTTCCTGGAATGAAATTACAAGGACACCGCTTAAAGGCGCATAGAAAAAATAATACCACGATAACTCTGCTCGCGCTGTTTAGTTCTCTGAGCGTAGAGACAGTGTCAATGCCATCCGTACACTCTAAACCTGAAGTGGTGAATATTCACTGACTCTCGTTGATGTACGGAGTAGTTTCAACAATCCGAATCAGTAAAAATAGTCACTGAATATTAGAGAATATTCACCGATTTCATTTAAGAATGCCAACATCTCACAAGTGAATCAGTGAATTTTCACAGTTTTTTCCAGTTGTTTTCAAAGAACAGTTTTCACTTACTTAATCAGTGAAACATTATTGGAAAATTTGTAGACATTCAATAATTAACATGTAAAATGTTGGCAATCTTTATCGGACTCAGTGAATAGTCATCGATTTCACAGTGGTTTCTCACTGATTCAATTTGTTGAAACTGCTCCATATATCGGCTTGAATCAGTGAATATTCACTAATTCAGATTTAGAGTGCATCACTTCGTTTTATATATTCTCTATCGAGATACGTAACATTAGTAGAGTACTTTTTTTTTTAATGTTCAAATGAAATTTGGATTCTAAAAATCAAGAACAAAAAACTTACAAGTACAAATATTATCAGGGGACTTCAGTGGTCGAAGTGTCAGACCTCTCGCCTCCTACCAAGGCAATCCGTGCTATATCCCCGGAAGGTTCGGTTCTGGGCCCCGATTTAACATCGCCTTTTACGTGTGCAACGCAAAATTTGCACCTGCGTTGCGTCTGGTTGCACAGCATTGGAATTATATACTCACGTAATGCCGTAGAAGAAGCGTTTAACTTGTCCTGCACTTTCGTTGCGCTGCGTCGGTGCAAATAGCAGGTGGAGACAAAAAACCGCGCGAATGTGTACATGATTTACACAATACTTTTACGTGGGTAAAGCTCTACAGCGTGACGTTCGACCAGTGGCATCAAGTATCTCCTGCACGGAAAATTCATTCGTTACTCTTGCTTATGAATTTTGTTACGATCGCATAATAACTCGGGCACTGAAAACCAAGTATGTATTTCATTGCCTAACTTAACTACAAAAAAAAGGATCAAAATATTACCAATTGTCACTACAGAAGTTGTAAATTATTGTAAATTAATGTTGGACTGAAATTGTCAAGCGAAAACATTTATCTTACGATGCTGTTTGCTAATTTGTGAATACTTTTGTAAATATTGTTGTAATGAAGTAATTTAACCCCGATATTACGATTTACGTCTTTCTTCGCATGTGAAGAACGTGGCGGCCATTACCGTTAGCTGGTGGCTTTTCTTCTGGAACTCCCATTTCCCCCGCCTCTCTCATTCCGTCGCTGCTTCACACTCATCTTACCCTCACCTCATCCATTTTTCGGGACGGACGGATGATAGACATGTCTCGCTAGTGGAGCTGCTGACCCAGTATTCACTTCCGCCTTCTCTCACGCCCGGTACACTCTAAATTTGAATTAGTGAATATTCACTGATTCACGCCGATGGATGGAGCAGTTCTAACAAATTGAATCAGTGAGATACCACTGAGGAATTGGTGACGATTCACTGATTCCGATAAAGATTGCCAACATTCCACAAGTTAATGGACAACTTGAAGTTGAAGTACACGCCCTCTGACGTCACACCGCAGCGGGACAGTGCTGCGGGAAACAAAGCTTGTTTACAAACATACTGATTTGTTACACTGTAAAAAACTTCCTAAAATGTTTAGGAAGTTATTATCCCAGACGCAGTATGAGACAGTTACCATACTTCCGTCTTGTAAATATGCAAACTTTTACAGTTGTTACAATACAAGTCTGGTAACTTCAGTATACATTTGACTGTTTTATAAAAAGGTTTAGGAGTGCTACCATGGATGTCTGGGAAACCATTCTACCATACCTACTTTCTTAGCGCTCCTATACACACGTCTGGTAAATTTACAAACTATTTTTAGAGTGTAGTTGCTGATAACAGAAACTATACATTTTGTGCACTCATAGACTTGCACGCAAGGGTAGAAAATATTAGTTTCAATATCATTGTTGAGATACGCAAATGTATAAGAATAATGTTTACATGAAAAAGCGGCAAATTCCAAACAAATAATAAATTTTATTGACATACATCTCATCCGGTACACGTGAAGCCAAACACCTAAATGAAGGATATGTTCGGTTGCGATATCCATCGAGGTATGAATTGTATCCCACACCAGCCTGGAAATCCACCTCTTTTCAAGTCGTCCATTAGTGAATGTCCGCAGATTTTCCAGTAATTTTTCACTGATTCAATAAGTTAAAACAATTGAAAAAATTTTGAATATTCGCTTATTCACTTGTGAGATGTTGGCAGTCATAAAGGAAATCAGTGAATATTCACTAGTTAAACAGTGAATAATTTCACTGATTCAAATTGTTGAAACTGCTCCATCCATCAGCGTGAATCAGTGAATATTCACTAACTCAGATTTAGGGTGTACACACTATCCACAGTTCAGTACAGAATTACGTACCAAATTCGGTGCAAGTAGCACTGCGACAGTGTGTACTGCCACTACGCTGGTTCCCGACAGAATTCCGTACATAATTTCACAGATAGAGCCCGTCCTATTTTTCATCGCAGTGTATGTTCACGCACATGCGCAATGCACAGTTTCAGCCGCCACGCATATGAAGTACGCAAGTAAGGCTGCCAACATGTATTGAATAGAAATAAAATTCTTGTTTCCTATACTGAACACTCGACAGTAGGGTGTTTCAAACTCTAAATAATACAAGATAGATTCACTTATCTGGCAATTACTTGCAAGTCTTGTTATGAAATAGTTTTCCGGAAACTTTTCTGTTGTAATTCATGAAACACAACAACCAGCATTACAAATATAATTTCCTCCTTGATGTACCGAAACATGGAAGAAAACGGCGATAGTGTGTACCCAAACATAATGTTTTGCTACAGAAATCTGTTATGAAATATCTGTCAACGTTTATGAACAAAATTAAGTAAGGTATTGAGTAGAGAATTAAGTATCGTGCGTACCGAACTTCACCCACACACAATGCGACTCTGCCAGAAGGCGGAAACAAGCACATTTTTTTACAAAGATTTTTGAAAAACGCAATGCACACACGCTGTTCACTTATGAAATATTTCGTAAGTATACAATTTAATACTGTCAGAGTTAAATTGTTATAGCTCAAATTAAATTTTTTGTGTAAAAAAGTAGAAGGAGCTAAAATTTGTTCTTGCAGACTAAAGCTAAAACTATTCGCAAAAATAATACCTGGGAAAAAATATTAGTTTTCTATTTCAACTACGAAAATTCATCAACGATTATAAATAATACTTTTTTCCCCATTAAATGCGAAACATACTATTTGACATCAACAAACTGGGGTACAAATGGCGATGAAGCAAATGCATTTTATGCCGTATTGCGGAAAAGCCCACAATAAAACAGTAAACAATAAAGGATGGAAAGCTGTGCTTGAAGACGGGAACAGATACCAGGTTACCGAAACGTCAAATCTGTTGTCTTGAGAAACCTACTGCTTTTTCGTCTTATTTTTCGTCTGTGTTGTGTTTTGCCTGTATTCACATCCATTCGCGTCTCCCCTTATTTGTTTGGTCGTCGTCATTCATCCATTTGGTGCCTAATTCACACACCCCATTTTGGTTGGTTTTTTAAAAATATTTTTTCGTCTATCTTTTATTGTTTTTGTGTCGCCTTTCTGTTATTTTAATTTGTTTTTGTCCTTGTATCGTTTTTTTTTGGGATATGACTACACTCCTTTCAGGAATTATCTGCATGTTTTGTGTCTATTGACTACAGCTTACTGGGTTTTCTTCTTTTGCTGTTTTTTGTTTTTATTGTGGTTCTTTCTACAATACGACAACATTCGCCCGCTATGGCGTAAGTCCAAAAAAACTTTTATATTTATAATAAGAACCCATTGCAGGAATCGTTCAAAAACCACTTATAATTTTAAATATTAAATATATATATATATATATATATATATATATATATATATATATATATATATATATATATATATATATATATATATACACGTAATGGAAGTGTGATGTAATTTCTTTGCATATCTTAAAGAATGCTATTTTCTTTTGACAAAAAATTAATTTTAAATATTCGAAAAAAAAAGTTTAGATCATTTTAATAATTCTTCAAATGTGAGGCAATTAGCAAAATGAAACTGTCAACACTCCATTATTTGTCGAACCAAAACTGTTGACGTCTTAGCTCGGATGAAATATATGTTTTCAATTTTGCAATGTCATCCTGCTATCTGACCATTTGACCTTGTGTTTTAATTAGAGCGATAAGAAGACTGTTTCAGTGTTAATTCTGCTAAACAGTCTCGATGACTTGCAGTTTATCCACGCACGCGATGTTCTGCGGAAAGTTGAGACACTTTATGTGATACAGGATAATCGACTGTCAACTCAGATTGCAAATTTCATCATACTTACTTCTAACATGCTGTTTGGAAAAAATATTTTTGTATAAAAATAAATAATGAAAATTGGCTTCACAAATAATTAGGGTTTATTGAATTAAAAAAAAAAAACTAATTCGCATTTTTTAAAAAAAGAATATACTTCTGAAGTCGCAGGATAAAAAAGGACATAATACCCTAAAAAAGCAACTCAGCTAAAGGATAAAAAAGGACATAATACCCTAAAAAAGCAACTCAGCTAACGTATTTTATGTTTCAATTACGGCATTGCCTTAGAACCTACTACGTAAAGAAACATTATGTATAAATATTTACTAACTTGTTTTCCAATTACGAGATTTTCTTATTGCTGTTATTGATCTATTCACCTTTGCTGATAATTAAATTTGGTGTCAGAGAATTTAGTTATTTTGCAACAGCAAGCAGGCGAATTTTTTGTGTGATTTGCTAAAAGCCTGCAGCCACACTTTTCACACATGACTCCCGAAGAGCAGTTGAGGTGAGGCGAGATAAGATACACCAGAGGAAATGCAATTGCGGGGGTGGGGGTACCGGAGAATCCCGAGAAAACCCGCCAGCCCAAAGGCAGTGTTGCGGCCTGATATTCAAGGCCGCCGAGGAGGGTAGTAAGAGAAGGGTGGAGAAGCAATGAAAAAGGAAAATCCCCAGAGGCCCGTGGGGGCTCAGAAACCCGAAAATATATAACGTTCAATGATTTTGTGATGTAAAATACATAAAAATTTGTTTATTTGAGTTGCCAAACAAGTGAAACAATATCCATATTTTTTTACGGCTGACAAAATAATTAGAGTGTTGAGAGGGAGAGGTTGTCGCCATTTAGAATTTTTGTATTCTTGTTCTTTTGGGTAAATTTTTGGAACTTTAACGTAACGGCAGGATAGAATACACATAAATAGAATTTTAGACACCATGACTCTTTGTTTGCCGTTACTGCTGTTACAAATCTAATTGCAGTTAGAAAATTCTTACAACTTTCTTAACTACAGGTACAGAGTGTTTCGATTCAACACAGAACTGGCAAGTGGGCTGCCTACCCACCCGCAACCGGCTTGAATTCTGCTCGCGGCGCGCTAGCGACGGAGCTACGTTCGATTTCACTGGTTGCCGCCTTCTTACGCAGCATTCTAAACGGTTTAACTCTTTCAACATATATTTACACAGACTTTGGAATATGTTTCAACGATT